>APFE031111287.1:872-110450 GCA_000404065.3 Pinus taeda
TTATTATTAGTGATGGCTAACAAATATTTCCATCTTTTATATACTTTTATCAACACTTTCAAATTTAATATCATTACAATTTTATTTGTTTTTGAAATTTACTATCGTTACAACTTTATTTGTTTTTTTATGATAGATGAAATTTACACTTAAACATCTGAATGATGCAAAATCCCATTCAAATTGCTTCTACATAATTTTAAAGACATTACAATTAGTTGGACAATTAAAAAAAGACTACCTGCAACTCTGCTCCATATACAATTTAATCACTCAACTATTTCAACTAAAGTTAAAATATGAGTATCAGGTTTGATTAAGAATGCACCCATAGACAGGATTGAAAGCTTCAAAACTGACTCAAAGTAATCATCATGCATCCAATAAGTCATTCATCATACACAAACACCAATTTTACTTAAAATTTCCTTATTCAATTTCAAACAAACCTAAAACACAATTACCACCCAAAAAATTAAAATATTTCTGTAATCATTTTTAAATTCTAATTAAAAAATTATCTCTTCCCCTCTAAAGGAGAAAGGTTAGTTAATATTTCAATAAGGAGATAAATACATCGAACTCCCCTTATCCCACTTTTTTCGATTAAGTCATAAGAAATTCCATCTTAATGCCTTCAAAATTTGTTCCTCTTTGTCTAATGATTTCGTTAAACAACCATCTACTGTCTATCTCATGTCATTGCACGAATGCATGCATCAAGCAACAGTCTTACCATTAGCATTCCACCAGAGCTTGGGACTTTGAAGAAGTTGTTATATGCGCAACTCCAGAACAACAATATTTTGGGCCAAATTCTTGAGAGAATTACCGCTTCCGGAGGGATTCACTATCTATCTGAATGTTCTTAAAGGCCGCTGACTTCATAAGGTCTACAGTCTCTCCAAATTCAACATGTTGGATATATAAAATAATATGGGTCATTCCCGAAAGATAGCTACAACGGAAAAACGTACAGTACTAGTTTTTGAAACCTATTTCATAGGAAAATGCTTCCATCATACGAACCCTACCATTTACCAAGCCTACCAATGCTTGATATGCTTCAGAGTTGTTGTCGCGACAGTCTCAACGGTAGAATTCCCAGGTAATCTAGGCAATCTAGGCTCTTTTTTAGGTCAATATTGTTTACTGAAGGTTCAACAACTTTGTTTGAAACCTATTTCACAGGAAAATGCTTCCATCATACGAACCCTACCAATGCTTGATATGCTTCAGAGTTGTTGTCGCGACAGTCTCAACGGTAGAATTCCCAGGTAATCTAGGCAATCTAGGCTCTTTTTTAGGTCTCTAGGCTCTTTTTTAGGTCAATATTGTTTAATGAAGGTTCAACAATTTTGTTACTTATATTAGATAAAGCAATAAAAAAAAAGTAAGTTTCATTAGTAATTTTGGTCTCTGGAGTCTTGGCCTTTGGAATAGATTTACAAAGTCTTATTAATATTCACCAAAATTTAGCCATTCAAAACCACCAAAATGTTTTTTTCTCATTAAAAAAATCTTGCTCAAGTAACCCTTACCTATTTATCCTCTCACATATTTATTGTCTTCCTTATAATTTAAATTCAAACGACTCTTACACATTTATTTTATTGTCTTGCTTAAAATTTGATCACAAAATCTGTGAAACAAAACCTTCCTACTTAACCATGAGAACACACTTACAAAACTCACTTAAAAATAAGCTTACGGTTAATTAACCATGGAAATCAGAAAGTTGATTTATTAAATGTAGTATATTTGAAAGAAAATTATATTGGCAGCTGCAAATTTTTAACCAATATAAATCTTGCGAAAAACCATTTGGATGGAGCCATTATAGACGCTTTCGGATGTATTGAATTTTTTGAATCTCTCAAATAATGAGCTCTCTGAATCGATTCCCACCAGTCTCGTTGCATTAAATCTGATCTCTGTTAATTTCTCCAATAACTTAAGCAGCTATGTTCATAACCTGCTTATCAGCACTAGAAATAGGTAAAGTTTTGTGGGAAATACAACGCATTGTGCTAAGATATTCAGCAGCAATAATACTGTTGGAGTTGCTAGACTTATTCTGATGCTCAGAAGGAAACCCGACGAAAATCCAAGGCCATTGTGCTAAAATATTCACTAGTGATAATACTGTTAGAGTTTGCTACACTTATTCTAATGCTCAGAAGGAAACCCGACGAATATAATTGGCAGTCAGTTCCATTTCAGGTGCAACAGTATTAGTGTTCGTCATTAAAGAAAAACTTATCCTTCAAAATCACAAATTTTCATAATTTCAGCTTCAATGTAAAGAGCTTTCCAGGGTTTTATTACTAAAAGATGAAGACAATGTAAGGGTTTTATTACTAAAGATGAAGACAATGTAATTGGAGGCGAGGCATTTGGTAAAGTTTATAGTGTCCAGCTACCCAACAGTGAAACAGTGGCAATGAAAGAACAGTGAGAGAACACCAAAATGGATATAGATGATATATATATGAACAAACGTAATAAGAAGAATAACAATGTTAACAATGTTTATAGAGAGTGTGACCATCCATGGCCAAGGCAGAAGTTGAATTTTGGTCAATGAAGTTTATTGTTATTTGTCTATGAATACATGCTTAATGGGAACCTTTCTCAAGCTTTTCAAAGTAATAATGATTTGGATTGGCCCACACAACACAAAATTGTATGATAGGCAATTCATGGAAATTGATTACTTGATAATTCTATTTTTGTCTTGTGTAGAAATTCCTTATAGATTGGTACTGCTAATTGTAATATGCTAAAACAATATAATTGAATCTATTCTACTCAACCGCAGAAACAATGAAAAGATAGCGCATATAATAGAAAGAATACAGCTAAAATTCCCTCTTATTTGTATATAGCATTAATCAGAAAATATGGTAAGATTACAATGTTTTCCTCAAGCCAGAGCAACATGTGCACTATGTCTATTTGTCTCGCACTTTCCTAGACAAGCTCACACCAATACTCAACCAATTTTCTTCTTGCCCAAGTCCCTATTTCCTTGTGTTGTTTCCCTAGAATTAGACTCTATTAATTAGGGGAATTCCTCAATTGGAATTGTGCAATCATCATAAGCCTTCCTGCATGCACCACATGTACAATTAAGATTATTATACAACTCATAGTACACTGTCTCTCAACTCCAATCTCTACTCAGTAACTATCAAATATGACATGCATGAATTATTTGAGTGAATCATCACTTTATTGGTTGATCAATGCATGGAGCACCACACTACTAGACTTCCCACTAGTTCCTCCAAGAGATGGAACTAGTTTAACTCACATTAACTCAGTTAAATTGAATTAATTAAATACAACTCAAAATAAGCTCAAGGAGGGCTCCTACAATGTAGGAGACACTCTAAATAACTCAAGTTAGATCCTCAACTCGAATTAAGTGAGCGAACTAGATCAGATTAACTTAGTTAATTAATACAACTTTTCATGAGATGTGGAATTACAATTTTATTCCCAATTTAATTCAAGGACAAAATTAAATTAGGATTTTCTTATTGTATTTTCAACACTCCCTCTCAACAAAAAAGGGATTATATGTCACCCTAATTATGCCTCTGTGAAACCTGAATTTGTATCTTGACAATGCCTTTGTCAAAATATCTGCATCATATTTTTCTATAGGAATGTATTCCAACAACATGATTCTCCTATGCACACAATCTCATAGATGGTGATATCCGATGTCGATATTCTTGGACCGATCATGAAAAACCAGGTTATTAGAGAGTTTGATACAACTCTCATTGTCATATTAAATCACAGTAGAATCCATTTGCTCATCAAATAACCCAACAAGGATCTTCTTCATCAAGAATGCCTCACAAGATGCTTGACTAGCAGTCATGTACTTTGCTTCTGTGGAATTGAATGCAACTGATATCTACTTCTTGATGTACCAAGAAACTGTTGCTGACCTAATACTGAAAATTCCTCCTAATGTGTTTTTTCTATCCGATGGACTTCCTTCCCAATATGCATCTATGAAACCTTAAAGCTTCACTCTCTTTGTCTGTTTGTACCAAATACCAAACTAAGTAGTACTATTTAGGTATCTCAACACATGTTTAGTTTCCTTCCAATATATTTTTATTAGCTTAGCAATTGATTGACTAAGGTGGTTAACTACAAAACATATATCCGGTCGTATGTTCACCAAATACATAAGTGAACCCACAAGCTTCGTGTAAATAGTAGCCTCCACTACTTCATGTGAAGTAGCATATTCCTTCATCAAATTCCCTGCAAGCAGAATCTCCATGGGTTTTCTTTTCTCCATGTGGAACTTCTTCAATATCTCGTTGGCATACTTTCCCTCAAAGACAAAAAATTCCTCATCTACTTGCCATACTTCCATACGAAGGAAATAATGCATGAGCCCGAGGTCCTTCATCTCGAATTCTCTTGCAAGATCCTCTTTCCAAGATTTTACCAACTTCTCTTCACCTATTAGAATTAAATTATCGAGATATAATACTATAATCAACAATTTACTTTCAACTGCAATATGGTAAAGGTTCGCATCTACTTCATTTTTGGTGAAGCTCAACCTAGTGAAATAGTTGTCAATCTTAGGATACCAAGCACGAGGTGCTTGTTTCAATCCATATAATGCTTGCTCGAGTCTAAACACATGCAACTCTTTGTTGAAGGTCTCAAAGCCTTCCAACTACTAAATGTACACCTCCTCCTCAATCACACCATTAAGGAATGATGTCTTCACATCCATATAATGTATCTTCCATCCCATCTATGGTGAAAGTGCTAGAATATATTTGATTAAAGAGTACCTTGCTACTGGAGAAAAGGCCTCTTCCTAATCAATTCCCTCCACTCGAGAGAACCCTTTAGCCACAAATATGGCCTGCTGTTTCTCCGCACTCCTATCTGCTACTTGGTTTGCCTTGTAAAGCCATATTGAAATCAACATTGACTTGCTCGTTGGCCTCAAGACCACTTCCCAAACATTGTCTCTAATAATGGAGTCATAATCCTCAACCATGGCATAAACCCATACTAGTTTCTGCATTGCTTCCTCAAATGAGGATGGCTCAATCTCTACATTCCCTCTCATCAGATCCATGTAGCTAGTGTATTTATCTGGTGACCTCCTCTACGTACGTTGTGATGTGGTTTCTCCCACATTCTCTCTAGCATCATGCATTAATCTATCAACCTCTCTAGTGTGTTCCCTTCCATCCCTGGAATTCTCTGCATGAGTGGGTACTTCCACTCTTTGCTCCTCTACATGTGGTTGCTCCACATCATCTTGAGGTTCTTCTTTTGGAACTAAAAGCTCCTCTTATCCATGCAACTAAATCTCCCTCTCAAGGGAATATCTCATGGTCTTCTCTTTTTCAAACATGACATCTTTATGAACCATTGTCATTCTATGAGATGGAAGTTACACCAAATAATTGGGAGGTGTATCAGTGTACCCCACAAATATTCCTAACTCAACTATTGGTTCTAGCTTTTAACTTGCATCCTTGGTAACACGACATTAAACTGATGAAGCAAAGATCCCAAAGTGTGCCAAATATGGTTCCTTACCTGAAAAGACCTCTTTTGGTGTACTCATCCCGAGAATCTAATGAGGACTCCTGTTCTATACATATACAAATGTGTTGCATGTTTCATCCCACAGGTGCAACAATAGGCTCTGATCATGTAACATTTCCCATGTAGCTCCCACAATACTTATGTTCTTCCTTTCAACTGCCCCATTTTGTCGTGGGTTATGGGGTTCTATTAACTCTCGTCGAATGTCTCCAGATGAACAAAAGTATTTGAATTCATTCAACACATATTATCCATCATTATCACTCCTAAGAGGTTTAAATTTTTTGTTAATGTCTTTCTCAACAAGTGCTTTAAATTCACAACATTTAGTGGATGTTTGATCTTTCTTCTACATGAAAAAAATCTAGCACTTACGAGAAAAATCATCTACAAATATTACGTAATACCTATGCTTCGTCATGGAGGCTATCTAGAATGGTCCACACACATTTGAGTGAACTCTTTCGAGGATTTCTTGTGATCAGCTGTCCTTATCTGAAAGGTAGCTTTGGTGTACTTCCCTAATGTACATCGTTTGCATGTATTTCTTTGCTCTAGTGTACCCTTGGGAAGTCCTATAGAAATTAGCTACATGATCTTCAAAGCTCTATGGTGTAAGTGACCCAATCTTCTATGCCACAACTCATTGATGTCTCAGCTATGCACCTTCTCTTCTTTTATGTTCAAAGCAGCATAGTCTTCTACATCCAATTTGTAAAGGTTCTTCGCCCAAACCCCTATGTGCTTCACTTATCTTGAGGCTATGTGATGAAGAAAAGAATTACCTCATAGCCATGGTCCTCCAACATGGCAACTGAAACCGAATTCTCCTTCAAACCTGGAACATACATGACATATTTTAATGTGAGAGGAGAACGAGACTCCCTATAAAAGGTAATAGTACCAATGTCGATCGCACGAGACTGCCCATTGTCTCCCATTTCAATGTGCATCTGAAGATCCTTCTCCTCCAAGTCATTGAAGAATTATTTGTTGATGGTCATATGAAATGAGGCTCCACTATCCATAAACCACACACTACCCATCAGTGATGTCATCATGTGTTGGCACAAAAATGACATCAAGGAAAGAACTTGGGTTTAGGCATGAGGGGCCAACAATGATTCGTTGTACTCTAGGACAACACGGGCATTTTCACCTTACCCCGAGGGATAAGGAGTCTCACTCGAGGTGTGTCGCGACCAAAACTAAGAAGGGTTTAGTATAATGTCATGGATATCTTGACCATTACTCTATATACAGCCCCATGCATATATTCAGCCTAATAGCATATCAATATGATGATAAATATAACATGAGAATATACTCGCAATATAAAAAACAAATTAGTGTTTCCATGAATCATAACCAAATAAACATATAATAACAAGTAACCAATTGTATTTCTCATCTATATTAACCCAACAAAAGATTTAATACATTATAGATCTGGCCTCAGCCATAGATAACTACATAAAATACCAAGCTCATAGAACATCGTGAATCCCAATAGACCTCAACTCTGCCTTTCCTACTACTATTATGGCCTTCAGGTCGAATACTCTGACAACTCGTACCCTCCTCGCTACTTGTCCTTAACCAAACATATTCAACCCTTCTCTCCTTGTAGTCTCCTCCTCTTATATGCTCTTCTATTGTTTTCACTGCTAGTTCTATTCAACTATCTCTCTCTTCAACTGCTGCTCATCTGCCCTATCCGCTCGATTGCCCCTGCTTTTTTCTCACACCTTGCCACAACCGTCCCACAATTGTCTGTTCCTATTTCCCTTCCCAGTTGTCTTCTCTACAACTTGAACGTTATTGCTGCCACCTGTTTTCCCTTCTTTGTATCCTCAAAAACTTTCAAAATTTAAAACAAAGGCCCCAATAGGCCCCAACCACAGTTCTTTGACTTGTCCCAGAGTCAATCTATCTCAAGTGTTGTGGGTCCTATTGTTGTTTCTGTGGATGCTTCTGCTAGTGGTCATTCTTGTTTTTCCATCTAAAGAGCTATTACTTCCATTATTTCCTCTATCATTGGCTCGATGGTTTCTACTCTAACTTCTCCTTCTTCTCTCTGTTGGCCTTATTTCCCTAACGAAGTCCCCAATTCAAGAATGACAATGGTCATTTCCTACCACAATTCGTTGTATTTGTTGAGGGCAGCGTCCCATGCAATTAGCAATGAGTCATCCTATTGGGTGAAGTCTTCTGCTTCACTAGACGTTAGTTCACTTGGTCTTTGGCTATATAGGTAGTTCCACTATTCCTCACTATTAATGGAGACTTCCTTTAGGGCCATTACCTGTAGTTGGACCAGAGGTCTCACGTCTCAAATCTTCCTTTTAGTTTTCAGTGATTCTTCCTCTATCTAATTGACTTGTGCTTGAATAGATGTGATTTGTTTGTCTATATTTTGTTGTTGGTCAGAGTCTATGCATTCCTTGTTGTTAGAAAACAATATTTGGAGTTGTTCCCTCATAGGATATACTCGTTGATTCTTCATTGCAAGGCTGCACAACCAGTCATGAACTTTATTCATTAGGGTGTATCCATCGCCCAGTGCTTCATTGAGTTCTTATTTCCTAGCTGCCACTGTGCCAATTTTTTCATCTATTGTCTGGGCATATATCTCCACCGAATCTGGCAATGATGATCTCACTGTCTCTAGATTTTTCTTCATGTTAGCATTTGTTGCCACCAGACTTAATCATGTTGCTTGAATGTGGTCGCAACAATTTTCCAATGTGCATGTTGCAATATCCTCTAGGGCTTCTGCGTTAACATCTATTATCGTTGGCCAGAGTGGCCAATATTTTTCCGTCACTTGGTCTACCTATGCCTGTATATCGATATTTTCATATATTTAGTGGTCTCTTTCCTCTATGACCTCCTGTAGTTGCTTCTTCTACTGTTCATGTTCTTGGACCAGGTCATTGTGTATCCTTTCAACTCTTTGCACAACTTGTTGGATGAATGCGAATAGTTGTGTTGATGACCAGTGTTGCAGGGTCTCGGTCTGCATTGTGTTGGGATCTGGAAAGTTGGGTTGAATGGGTAGACCGTTGGCAATGGACTTTTCGGACTGGGAGGTGGGATAGTTTACTGGTTGTGATGGAGGGGTGAATTGGGAGTGGATGGAATGATATTATGGTTGGGAACCAATGGGAAATTTATATGAAACACTGCCTGGTATTGTTCATTTCTCACTGACTCCAGAGTGGACATGACTGGTTCTTCCACTTGTAGTGGGCCTAACCCTAGAATTAAAGACACTAGTGAGGCCGTTTGGGCGCCATTGTCATGGGTGGCCCCTCTAGGATGCTGGGTTGAGTCTACCTCCATCTCTTCAGTCGCTATCAGGGGGATGGTTTCTAATAGGGTTGCGGAGGTGGAGGTTATATGCAGAGAAGGTTTTTGTGAGGATGATTGAATGATAGATGATTTTTGGGGGTCTTCTTTGACAATGGGTAATGCGAATATCGATTGTCTGGCTTCATCAGTGAGTTTGATAATGTGAATTGCTTTGGTAGTTCTAGGCTTCATGGTTTCTGATTTTTTTATTACTTTTTTCTTCCTAGGCTTCAGGATTATTGGTTGTGATTGAGTATCAGGGCCAATAGTAGGAATTTATATGGCTAGCGGAGTTGTGATTACTCGAGTAAACATAGTAGCACCTTGAAAAAGCATGGATTGGTTTTTCTCACCTGAAGGTTTACCGAGGCTTTCGATTGTCTACCTTAGTGAAAAAAATTGTTCTTCCATTTCTAGAACCATTAGCTCTAGGTCCTCCTCAGCTCATTGCTTCCTACTGCTATCTCTCGCTTCCCCTACTTGTGACTATGGCCTCTGTCCTGAAAATAAATACTGGTATTTCCCTATAGTGATCTCACATGCAACTCCAAGTTATGACCCAATCTTGCTATGGAGTGCTACCTTTGATAAAACAAATTTTTGCATCCTCATCTTAAAGGTATAATGTTGGACACATTTGGGTCTAAGGTATGAAAGAAGATGGTGAGCAGTGGAAAGATAGAGATTGAGAAGTTCAATGGTCAGAGTTTTGAGTTGTGGAGTGAGACTCAAAACTAGATGTCTTGCGAAAATTCATCTAGAAGTGGTTTGGGTATTCTTTTTGTTTACCTAATTGTGACCAGCATCAGCTCGTACCATTTGGCAAGGGTCGCCTCATTTATTTCCTTACTGCGTGGGTCTCTTGAAACTCTCCATGGCTCATACCTGAGCACTACTGGTTGGCCTTCCTTAATCTACAACATCTCTCTTCCTATTGGTGGTCGCCAATTCCACATTGCTAAATTCATCAATATGTATCCAAATATGAAATTAGTACTCCTCTTGTAGATATCCTCACAGGCCTCAAAAATCTCATTTTAGCATAAGAGCTTACCAGTTGAGCACTTCTCCCTTACAACAGTTCTCCATAGCCAAGATTTTGTCCCGAGTGCACTCGTTTCTGGAAAAATGCCTCATTGTTTTTCCTACTATAATGTAGCAAACAAATTTTATCTCAATTTTTCTAATAAGATAAATCTTTGCTCCCCTACCCCCACGCTTTGTCATGTATTTCTCGTAATAGTATTTGTCTCCTTCCTTCTTTTCTCTTTTCATCCCTGCTTGGAACATTGTATTTACTACATTTCCTATTTTCGAAAGTCCTTCGAGACGATGGATATCATCCACATGAATTATATACTCCTTATCAAGCCACAACGACCCTCCATGCATTATGTTGACTAGGAGCTTCATGCTCTGCATCCCAGCCAGTTGTGTGCCGAAAACGGGTAGACTCCTCAGATTGATTAACGTCAATCATTGTAGACCATTGAAATTTTTGTTAAACCTAGTTTTCATCATGCCATCTCCATTCGGAATTTCCTTAGTATACCTCCCTCTTTAGCACTAGAAATTGGAAGCAATCTGTAAGATCATTGTCCACTAAGGTGGATTTATCATATTTTCCATATGGATTTTCCAACGTGATAATTATCTCATCGAGTTTGTCCTCTAGGACTGAAATAATTCCTTTTGCCATTGATATTCATCTCTCGTAGACAACTATTACTAGAGGCCTCAAACTTCTACACCTTTGTTGTTGTTGTTTCTCAGAGAAAATTTGAAGTTCTTATGCTACTTGTGTTTGAAATTCTATAGTTTCCTACATTGTCATGCAAATTAAGTAGACAAAACTTAACATGACGTTTATGACTGGACTTTACTAATTACTACGGAAACTTTCCCCATGTAGCTTAATGATGTTGTGTCATCATCGGCTGACCTGGACCTAACATCTATGACATAGAACAGGGAAGGACAGAATGGGCCGCATGGTTAATAATGTTTTTGTAATGGGGGGTATTTATTAGCTAAATTTGTTCCTAAAAGGAAAAGATTTTGCGGGCCTCTGTCTGATAGTGTATTATTATTTACTTATTATGGAAAGGACTAGTCATATAGCAGAAAAGACTGACAAAGTGTGTGACTATCCCCTGACCACAAATGGGTTATAGTGGTATGGTATTGTTGCCGCAACCTTATTAGCACCTTTTCTTTATTCTGAGGAAAGATAAAATACTATAAAAGACATGAACTACAAATGAAATTGGTAATGAACTGAGTATGTATTATTGAGTACAACCTACTTGTGGGCTCGTCTTTGAGACCCCTTAATTTGATTGCGTAGTTGTAGGCTTGTGGAAGGGCTTTAGGCATGTGTCATTCACCCATCCTAGTAGCACTATGCAATCCAGTTGCACTAGCTTTACCACTCCAAAATCCTTAATCTCCGCAACTATACATGGACCCAGCTAGTGCATTTGTAATTTCCCTGGAAACTCCTAGAATTTTCTGTCATATAGCAAGGCAGGATCTCTGACTTAGAATGCTTTCTTTCTGATATGTCTGTTGTTACAATATTTCTACCACCTTTTCTCTACTGATTGGTGGAACTCAGCTAGGAATATTGATTCATCTAGTTCCATCAGTTGATCCATTCTTTCTTTTCATGTTGCATCATCAGTCATTTTGGTTGCTTGAGAGATAAAAATGCTTGGTGCTATGAATTCCATTGGAACCACTGCTTCTCTTCCATATACGAGCTGAAATGGTGTTTGTTTGTGTATTATTTTCACTCTTGTTCTGTAGGCCCATAAATTTTCTGGCACTCGTTCAACCCATTCATCCCTATTTTCTTATACAATTTTTGTGAGACCCTTCTCTAGTATTTTATTAAACACTTCAACTGTTCCATTAGCTTGGGGGTGGTCTGGGCTACTTTTGTGATGTGGAACCATAAAGTTATTTATAAGAGAATCAACAATTTCACTAATGAAGTGTGTCCCTTGATCACTTGTTAGGATTTTTGGACATCCAAACCTTGATATTGTGCATTCAAAGATAAATCTTACAGCAGTATTAGTTGTACAATGCTTTACTAGTGCTGCTTCTGCCCATCATGTGAGATATTTTGTAGTCGTTATGATGTACCTTTCATGTGAATGTTGTGTTGGTGGTGTTATAGGGCCGATGAAGTCTATCACCCACTTCTCAAAAATATGTACTGTGTGAACTAGGTTTAAAGGCAATTCATCTCAATGTGATGACTTTCCAACACTCTGACAGACATCACAACATTTAGTGTATTCCTTAGAATCCTTGTGGATGGTGGGCCATCACAATCCTATGTGCGGTATTTTCCTTGCGGTGCTCTACCTCCAACATGGCCTCCCGCAACTCCAAAATGACACTCCCAGAGCACTTCTTCCCTTTCATGTTGAAGTATATAATGTCTTAAAATCTAATCAAGGTCCATCTTGTAGAGATGTATTGCGATTAGTTGATAATCCACTTCCCTTACTACTAGATGTCACTTTTGTGTTGATGTGTACCCCTCCCAGTAGTACCGTCTTGTTAGTAGCCCAAAAATTTCTTCTAAGTAGTTTGGAATTGCCTTTATATTGAATAAGTCAACATCCGGCAATTGATCATCTAATGGCCCTTCATTCTCTCCTAACTCTAGTCTTGACAGATTATCTGGCCTCACATTTAGCCTTCCTAGTTTTATGACTACCTCGAATGTGAATTCTTGGAAGAGTGGTAACTAACGACATATTCTACCTTCAAATATTGGTTTGTTCACCACATATTTCAATGTTGAGTGGTCTATGAAGAAATTGAATGGAGCTCCCAGCAAGTAATTCCTAAATTTTTGTAGAGAGTAAAGCATGGCGAGTGCTTCTCTCTCTGTTGTTGTATAGTTTCTTTCTACTGTTGATAATTTCCTACACTAGTACTACTCCTAATGTGATCCCTGGTGCAACGATATGTACATGAAATGTCTTATTCCAGTAGGGGTATACAAGGATAGGAGTGCTTACCAGTTTTTCTTTCACTTATTCAGTGTTGCTTAGCAGCGCTCCAGCCAAGTGAATGCTTCTGTCTTTTTGAATAACTTCCCCATAGGGGCTGTAATTGATGCATAATTCATGATAAATCATCGATAATATCCTGTATGGCCCAGGGAAGACTGTAGCTACTTTACATTATGTGGGGGTTCCATGTTAATGATTATTTCAACCTTTGAGGAATCTACATACACTCCGTCTTTGCAAACAATATGGCCCAATAGGGTTCCAAATGGAACTGCAAATATGCATTTTTTTAGATTCAAATAAATTTTCAATTGTCTACATCTCTCAAACATGACCCTTAATAAGCTTGTGTGTTTTTTTAGTAAATTGTACACTGTTCAGTCATCCATGTATACCTCCAAGGACTTGTGAATATATCCTCTAAATGTGGGTATAATGATCCTTGAGAAAACAACTAGTGCATTTTTTAACCCGAATGGCATTATGTGATAATAATGTGACACCCATTATGTTGTGAATGTTGTCTTCCTCTGCTATTTGAACCTAATGATAGCCTCAAATTCCATTAGTGAAGGAATACACTTCATTCCCCACTACATTGTCTGGAACCTCATCACTAAACAGTGTTGGGAAGGAATCATGCACACATACATTGCTCATACTTTGGTAATCAACATAGACTCTGATATTCATCACGTCTTTCTTGTTCTGTATAATGATTGGACTAATCCATTCTACTTCGTCCACTAGGAATATAAGTTTGGCTTCTAGCATTTTGTCGACCTCCATCTTGACCTTTTCTTTCACTCTTAGGTTTAGCCTGTATGGTCTTCACTTTACTGGACGGGCAACTAGTTTCAACACAATCTTCGTCTCTCCTATGTCCCCTTTTATCCCTTTTAGCTCAACTGTCGAGCTAGAAATAAGTCTTGATATTCATGTAGCAGATTGAAGATCTCCCTTGTTGTTTTCTCATCCCAACAATCTTCGATGGATGCCATCTTGGGTTTATCATTTGAACTGATGTTATGCTTTTGCAGTTTCATCAAGAGCATATGTGCGACCTCTCTTGCGAGACTTTCTTGAATATCCCTTTCTCCTTCGATTTCTTGAAAGGTCAGGTGTCTTAATCCTTATAGACCATCCTCGTTTGGTTCTGCATCTAGTTTATCGCAAGACATTTTTTTTGGATAACCTGCTTCATAAAAATATTGTAGAAATTTCTCATCAACGCAACCCTCCCATAATTGTCCTAGAGTAAACATGATCCTTTTGATGGCATATAAGGTTTCAATCATGCATCAATCAACATATTTGAATGAGAAGTTTCTACTGAATTGGCTAGCCATGATATCCAAATTTGTTGTCTGTCTACAAATTTTCTCTTGTATGTACCATGCTTGCGGGATAAAGTCATAGTTATAGTAAGTAAAGAGTCAATGAAGCCCATATTAATAATTGTAAGTGGTTAACCCGCATTTAATGACGGGACCACAGTTTGTTGCAAATGGGCCATGGTATTAGATAGATGGTATTAATAAGAACCACGGTATTGCCCCATGGTATTGCATGTATGAATCCTATATAAAGGATAGAGACTCCCTGCGAGGAGAATCATGTCTTATTTTGTAATCGAGCTCTGCTCTAATGGAGGTTGCCCCCTCGAAGAGGCAAGTGAACATTGCTTTCTTATTAATAAAATACTTGTTGTTATTTCTCATTGTTCTATGTTTTGGGTATATTTCTTCGCATATTTGGTATTTTGGTATCGTCTTGCAGGTTAAGAGCATAACAAGTGGTATCAGAGTGATTTTTAGGGCCGGTGGGATCTCCATTTTCTAGCAATTTTTTTTTTTTGGCTGGAGACATGTTCTAGTTTCTTTAAACCATGGGATCTATTATTGAGCGCATAAACCTATGGATTTGGGGAGGCATGCATGTAGGAAATACAAGAGATGGTCACACTTGTTGGACTCCCTTGTAACCCCTGTGGGTACCCCTTCGAGTAGTAGCACATTAGACAGAACTGTGCACAGACTATCTTCGAAGTACCCTATGGGTATATCGAAAGCCCCCTAGCTCCATTGAAACCTTGCCATAGATAAATAGTCGACTATCTTGCTACTACAGTACACTGAGAACAACACTCTGAGAGATTACTCTCCCGTACGCTAGGGTAGTGAGGTTGTACAACTAAGGGTATGGTTGATCCTCCTTGGTTAGTGCCCTTTAAAATTGGGTCGAGTACTACTGTCAAACCCTTATGTATATTGCGATCTGTAGCACCTGACACTCCTTAAGACCATAGTTCCCTTCTCTATCTCTGGATCACACATAATCTATGCCAGATAAGATCTCGCAAGTGGGGTTTTGCAGCAGCAGCAACAATCAGTCTCGCAGTTCAGATTTATCAAAACAACCATTCAGATCCATCAGATCCATAGCAAAAAATTGTTCCGTCATTCAGATCTATCTGATCAACAATTCAGATCTCTCAGATCCATTAGATCCACCATCCAGATCTGAGTAGTTGTGTGGGTTCCTATACCTGGGCATGATTTTCGCAGGACTTTTGGCAACATTGACATTTCGGGGATTCAGCTACCACTGTATTCGTAAGCATGGAGTAAAACTCCATTAGGATTTTTCAAAAAAAAAAAAGGAAAAAAAAAAATCTGAGACCCCCTGGGGCGCTTATTGGTGACTTAGCCCATAAGAATTAGGACAATGAGCTGAGGAAGGTGGTACCATTCAATTGTTAGTACCCAAAAGAATTCGTGCAGTCCCAAATTTCAAGTAAATTGGCTCGGTGCATGTTACAAACTAGAAATCAAGCTATGGTGAATGAAAGGATGGACACCCTTGAAGCATCCTTGAAAGACATCCAAGGCTAGTTGATGAAAATAACTACAGAACTCTTTATGGGAAAAGCAGAAGCCCGCAAGGAGGCATATATTGGCAATGAACACAGTGAGGGTGAGTCTAGCCACCCTCTTCACCTCTAGGGCACCCACCAACAATCCTATCTACGACCACCCAATCTGTACAGGCATAAATTTGATGGCTCTCACCTGACATCATGGATAGCACAAATGGAGCAATATTTCAATCTAAATTACATCCTGGATAATGAAAGATGGCAATGGTGGCAATGGCATCAACGTTGCTATGGAAGGTCCTTGACTTGGGACACATTCAGAAAATCTCTTATGGATCGCTTTAACCATGACTCTGCTTTTTTGGGTCATCTCACTAAGCTCTGACAGACTGGAACATTGGATGATTATATTACAGCTTTTGAAGCCTTAGCTTTCTGCACTTCAGGTCTACAAGATGAGTTCTACATGGAATGTTTTATCAGTGATCTTAAAGAGGCCATACAAGCTCACGTCTGACTGCACCACCCTCCCTCATGGCTAGAGGCTTGCAGGATAGCTCATGAAGTAGAACATGCATTAGAGCCCAGTCTAAGCACCCAAATTTCACCGCCAAGGGTCACCCCTCACAGGCTCACAGCACTACCTAAACACTTAAGGTTCAAAAGTTGTCACCTGCAGAAATGGCGGAAAGAAGAAAGCAGGGATTATGTTACTACTGTGATGAAAAACACTCCCCAAAGCATAAATGCAAGGAGCCCAAATTTTTTCAAATTGATGCTACTGATCACAGCTCATCAAAGGAAGCCCCACCACTTGAGGAACCGAAGGAGGAAGAAGAGGACAACCAGAAGGACAATGTACCTGAAGAACCAGTTATTTCGCTGCATTCTTTGACAGGGATTTCTTCGCCTCAAACTCTCAAAATCAGAGGTTTTATTAAGCATCGCCCAGCAGTAGTCTTTATTGATAATGGAAGTACACATAATCTTATCCATCAAAGAGACATGGAAGCAGTGCATTGTTTTGTACGAGAAGTTTCTAACTTCCAAGTACAAATTGCTGATGGGGGAACAATGAAATGTGAAGGCCGCTGTGAAAATGTCAAACTTCAAATGGGGGATTATCAGTTAAAGACCCACATGTTTTCCATACACATGGGAGGGTGCGACATTGTCCTAGGTGTTGAATGGCTTCGCACACTTGGCCCAATCACAATGAATTTCTAGGAGCTATATATGAGCTTTAAGGAGAACAACCACACACATACCCTCTGCGGACTCCATGCGGGAGCTCCCTCTATCATCAACTCATATCGGATGGAAAAATTGTTAAAAAAGGGCCATCATGGAGTTATAGCTCAATTTAATGCCATCCAAGCCTTCGAACCCAATTCTCTTCCGATTCATCCTAATATGCAACAAATCTTAAATAACCATCTGTTAGTCTTTGACAAGCCTCATGAGCTTCCACCCTCAAGAGGGGAACATGATCATAGAATCACTTTGGTCCTAACGGCCAAACCACCAAATGTGCACCCATATAGATATCCATTCGCCCAAAAGAATGAAATAGAAAAAATAATCAAGGAACTTTTGGAAGCAGGCATCATTTGTCCCAGCATTAGTCCTTATTCATCATCGGTGGTCATGGTGCTAAAGAAAGATGGAGAATGGCGTATGTGTCCAGACTTCAGGGCCCTTAATAAGTTGATAGTTAAAGATAAAATTTCCGTCCCGATTGTTGATGATTTGCTGGATGCACTAAATGGGGCTCAATTCTTCACTAAGCTTGATCTTCACTCAGGTTACCACCAAATTCGCATGAAAGAAGTTGCCATTCCAAAGACTGCTTTCAAAACTCATGAAGGCCATTATGAGTTCCTGGTCATGCCATTCAGTCTTTGTAATGCCCCATCTACCTTTCAGAGCCTTATGAACCACCTGCTCAAATCATATCTCAGAAAATTTGTCCTTCTTTTCTTCAATGACATCCTCATCTATAGTCACACTTGGGCCACACATCTTCAGCATGTAGATCTGCTCTTGCAACTGCTTTGTGAGCATAAATTATTTGTTAAGATGTCCAAGTGTTATTTTGGCATGGAAGAAGTTGAGTATTTGGGGCACATTGTGGAGCATGAAGGTGTCAGGGTGGACCCCAAAAAGATCCAGGCAATGCAGGATTGGCTTCAGCCTAAGACCTTGAAGAGCCTGAGAGGATTTTTGGGTCTCATAGGCTATTATCGCAAATTTGTCTACAATTATGGTTGCATTGTGAGGCCCCTCACTCAACTCCTCAACAAAAATTCATTATTCTGGAATGATGAAGCGCAACAGGGCTTTACAGCTCTCCAAAATGCCATGTGTTCCACTCCAGTCTTAGCACTACCCGACTTCACCAAATCTTTTGTCATTGAATGTGATGCTTCGAGTACGAGTATTGGGGTGGTCTTAATGCAGAAAGGTTGACCCTTGGCCTTCACAAGCCAACAACTAAGTGGGAAGAATCTGGGACAATCTACCTATGAGAAGGAGATGATGGCCATCTTACATGCAGTAGATACCTGGCGACCTTACTTATTGGGGTGACACTTCCAAATCTGCACAGACCATCAAAGTCTTAAATATTTTTGGAGCAATGCCTATCCTCACCATAACAAAATAAATGGATCGCCAAAATGTTGGGATATGATTATGAGATAATTTACAAGAAAGGGCGCGAAAATATTGTAGCAGGTGTATTATCTTGCCAATTTGAGGAGGAAAGTACCATGCTCACAATTTCCCTTCCCATCCCAAAATGGATTGAAGAGGCTCGCAGGGAATGGTTTTCACATCCCTGGCTCTCCCAACTCATTACTCAATTGCAGGCAGATCCAAATTCCACCAAGGGCTACTCATGGCAAGATGAGATTCTTTGCTACAAGGATAGAGCCGTAATATCACCAACATCCACCCTTAAAAGCTGCATTTTGGCGGAGTTGCACGCATCCCCCACTACAGGACATTTAGGCTTTCAGAAGACGTATGCTAGCACTCGAAGATCATTTTTTTGGACAGGCATGAAAAAATACATTCTTACTTTTGTAGCGGAATGGGATGTCTGTAAGTGCCACAAAGGAGAAACAGTGAAAGCACTAGGCACATTACAACCATTGCCCATCCCGGCATCAATATGGACAAAGGTTTCTATGGATTTCAGTACAGGTCTTCCAAAGTCAGGAAACAAGTCAGTCATCATGGTGGTTGTGGACAAACTTTCTAAGTATGCTCATTTTTGCGCCCTACCCCACCCTTTTACACCACCTTTGGTCACTCAATCTTTCGTGGATCAGATCTTCAAATTGCATGGCATGCCCACTTTCATTGTGTCTAATCGTGACTCGGTCTTCACCGTTAATTTTTGGCAGGAACTCTTCAGGCTACAAGGTACCCAACTAAAACTCAGTACTTCCTATCATCCACAAACTGATGGTCAAAATGAAGCAGTCAAAAAATGTCTAGAAACCTACCTTAGGTGTTTCACTTTAGAAAAGCAACATCTCTAGGTACAATGGTTACCTCTAGCTGAAAGGTGGTATAGCACCAAATATCATGCCACCACCAAAATGACTCCATATGAAGCAATTTATGGTCAACTCCCTCCTTCCCCTACTTCTTATATTAAGAGGTGCTCAAAGGTATAAGCAGTGGATCAACTCCTGCAGAACCACACAACCATGCTCGCCCATCTTAGAGAGAATCTTCATGAAGCTCAAAATCGCATGAAGCAACAAGTAGATCAACATCGCTCAGAATGCCAATTTCAAGAAGGGGATCAGGTATTTTTGAGGCTACAACCATATAAGCAAACATCACTCAAAGACAAGGGTTGTCAGAAACTATCTCCAAAATTCTACGGACTGTATCAAGTACTTCAGTGCATTGGAGAAGTGACCTACAAGCTAGCTTTTCCACCCACTCCAAAAATCGATCTAGTTTTCCATGTATCATGCCTTAAGAAAGTGATTGGGAACAATTTCAGAATTCAAACCAGTCTACTTGAACTGGATGAAGAAGGGTCAATCTAGCTCCAACCTGAACAGGTCCTGGACACACAAGAATGGCACCTATGTGGCCACATGATCCAGGAAGTCCTCATCAAGTGGAAAGATACCTCTCCGAAAGATGCCACCTGGGAACTAGCCCCTATTCTTCAGTAGTTTCTGCAGCTTCAGCCTTAAGGACAAGGCTATTCTTATGGGGGAGGGCATGTTAGGGTCCCACCCTAACACCCTTATTTATGTAATAGGATCGAGTCATAGTTATAGTAAGTAAAGAGTCAATAAAGCCCATATTAATAATTGTAAGTGGTTAACCCGCATTTAATGACGAGACCACAGTTAGTTGCAAATGGGCCATGGTATTAGATAGATGGTATTAATAAGAACCATGGTATTGCCCCATGTTATTGCATGTATGAATCCTATATAAAGGATAGAGTCTCCCTGTGAGAAGAATCGTGTCTTATTTTGTAATCTAGCTCTGCTCTGTTGGAGGTTGCCCCCTCGAAGAGGCAAGTGAACATTGCTTTCTGAACAATAAAATAGTTGTTGTTATTTCTCACTGTTCTATGTTCTGGGTATATTTCTTCGCATATTTGGTATTCTGGTATCGTCTTGCGAGTTAAGAGCATAACAAACTCGTTTAATTGACTTTAACTTAATTAAATTGAATTAATTAATTACAACTCAAAATAAATTCAACCAAGGCTCCTATAATGTAGGAGACACTCTACATAACTCAAGTTAGACCCTCAACTCGAATTAACTGAGCCAACTAAGTCAAATTAACTTAGTTAACTAATACAAGTTGTCATGAGATGTGGAATTACAATTTTATTCCCAATTTAATTCAAAAACAAAAGTAAATTGGGATTTTCTTGTTGGATTTCAACATCTTGATGGCTCCCCTTAAATTATCCTAGCAATTTCAAATTTACTAATATTTTGTTCGATCAATTTTACTAAAACAAGATTTCTAATTTTAGTGTTGCAAAAATTTCTTTAATCTTGCAGCAAAAGAGGGGATTCAACAATAGCCTTTGTAGAAACTCATAGTTACAATGGTCATTGTAAGTTTCTCCACTTTTTTTTCCAACATATATTCTCCATTTCCTTTCATGATGTTTCCCACATAAGGATGTTGTAACAAGTTGGCCATTCAAAACAAGTTTTGTATTATTTTTATAACAAGTTTTGCAATCCTTGATATTCAACATTGTTCATATGCATTTTGTTGATATCACTTACAAATGGGTGAACCATGAGTTGTACCTCAGTTATCTATTTTTATAATAGAATATGCATAATCCTTGAAGGTCACTCTGAATATCAATGTTGATATTTTTATGTAGTTTTGTTGGGGCTCATAATTTGAAAATGAACCATTCAACCATAGTTTCGGTAGGACAAAGATAAATCTATGAGAAGGAAGATACGCTTTCCATTCTTGACTTGAATATTTCCAAGTTATTTAAAGAAGAAATGATTCAAGCTTTGAGAATTGCCATGTCTTGCACACCCAAATTGTTAGCTTTTAATCCTTATATGAGAGAAGTTGTGCAAGTGTTATAGGATGTTGATCCTTGAAACTTGAATACGAATATGCAAGTAAAGGACTTAAAGCATGTGAACATTATAGTTGATATCCGTAGAAGACTAAATAAATTGTGAATTTTGAAGAAAACCCTCATTGTAAACTACAACTGCTTAAATGAGGGTTTTCCTTGCCCTCCACATGATGCATGAGACATGTGTGATGCTTCTTGAATGTTTGATTCTTAACATAAAATGGATACACATGGAATAGATAATGTATTATAGAATGCATTCTTGGTCATTAATGGAGATATTGAGTTAAGCTATGTGGGCCAATATCAACCATTATGAGCATATTATTGATAGTTAAAAATGAAATTTTAAGTGTGTCATACCATTCTTCTATAAATATTCTTCTCCTTTCTTCTCCCTTTTGAGTTTGTGTGTCATTGTGTTAAAAGAAACAAAAAATACTCATATGTCTTATTCTATGGGTAGCATTCCTATAAATCCATCTTCTATTAGAATTTGGCGAAACAACAAATTGTAGACAGGAAACAAGAGTGATAAAATCTAATTGTTACAAATTTATTTGGAAGTATTTGGAACAATTGATGGAGGGACTTAATTTTTCAATTGAAATTGATTATTAGATATTGAAATCTATTTTGGCATTATCAATATTACACCTAATTGAAAATAGATTTATAGGCATCACAAGGTAAGAAATTTTCAAATCCACTTATAGTCAACACAATGAACATTAAATCTTTTTCTATTTTTGGCATTTGTTTCTTAGATTCATAATTTTTATTCCATTGGGGGTTATATTTTTGTTGAAAACTTCTTCTCTTGCACAAAGAGTTACTGCAAACATGGGACAATTTAAATTTAATAAATGTGTTAATAGCATCATGCTTGGTTGTGCATGAAATGTGGCCATAGCCTTAGTGTTATCATGGTATCTAAAAAGTTAAGAGTAGTTTAGCCTCGAAGTGGAAGAGTCTTTAGGTGATAATTTTTAGATATATAAGATTAGATTCTTGGGTGCATATTGAAGTTTTTCTTAGCTTAGCTACCTAGAAAAGCAATGTACGTTCATCAACTATTCTTTTTATTGTTATCTTTTATTAATGTAGAGTCCAAGATACCAAATTATAATTATTATTTTATTCTATGAGTTTCATATTATAAAAGTGGATTTCTTTGGATGGGATATTTGTGGTTCCGTGCTTATAGATTTTGTGAAATGACCATTCAAGTCTTATACACCATTCATTCATATTATCCTTGTATTAAAACCTAATTCCCCTCACAACTTTGTTGTCTTATTCTCCTTTTGGTATGGAATAAACAAGTCGTTGGAATTTTCCTCTATTTGTTGATGGATGCTTTGTAAGGTGATGGCTATTACACTAAAACAATGCTCTAGCAAGAAATGGGAGCACACATGTAATGAGGGAGGAAGAACATAAGTGTAAGGGTTGTGAACGTAGTGGAGGTGATAATGCAACATAATATTAAATTAGCATAGGGATTGAGTCAACTCACTGTTCCTAGAGTCATTTAGTGTGGTCTCCATGTTCTTGAGCAATGTTATCAATTAATGACCAATGGTGAGGGAATTAATGGTTGTTATAGATTCCTTCATTAATTAGTTTGGAAAGAAATGTATGAAGCATAGTTCTTTGATGCAACTAAATTATCATCCTCTTCTTCTCTTGTTAATATTTACACCACCACTGTGTTCACTTTTTGAAAATCTAAGTTTTCTTACTTAAAATTGAGATGCTCAAAAAACATGGTTGTAGGCATGAGGCTCTACTAGACCTCATTGATGGCTAGGGCCTCCAAACCAAAAAAATAGATTGGTTTATTCATTTAATTCAATTTGATATTGTTTGTGAAATCATGCATTCAATTTTAGTTAGAGGATACTCAATTCCATTTAGATAATTTGGGATTTTATTCCCTTGCGATTGTCACATACAACTTCCTGTGAAATCCATGACAATTCTAGGGCCCGTTTTTGTGCGTGGATTTCCATAGTCTATAATGCAATATGATTTTAAAGGAACACAATAAATCACTTTCCCACGTGGTGGTTGAGGGGAAAGATATTGACTATGAGGAACATCTACTAATAGATAGGACAAGAACTCAAAATCATACAATGGTAGAATGATTATAATTTTGACGTTCTTTGTTCTTCATCTTGCAATTACTTCTTGTATTTCTAGATTTTTTTATCCATGTGCTATTATTTTCGTTAAACTATGAACTAGTAGGGAAACCCAATATCTTCACTCCCCCTGGTATCCATTTGATAATCTGTAGTCGAAAATTGATATACTCAATATATATTTCCTTTATTTAGCCCTAATTTTCATATGGCTCCTTAACACTAAACCAAAAGGTTTATGGAATAGGAAGATTGTTGTAAACATACTTTATATTTGTAATGATTGTGAATCTCATTGAATTTTTCACTATGTTACAAATTTACGTTCCTTGTTTTTAAGGAGCCACTAATTATGTAAATGTCACGGATCTCCTACACATTCTTCTACATTATTTTAGGATTATGTTTTGGATAATTATCATCTTTTAAGACTAAATCATTTCCATATTTTCAAATGCAACATGGACCTTATCAGAATGAGATTTTATGGGGATCTTACTAAGATGAAAAGGCATGCAATGAATATTTTTGCAATGGTTGTTTGGTTGACTCTAAACAATTACATGCAAGTAACCACCAAAATCAAATTAAAATTTGTTGTATTGATGTTGGAAGGTTTTAAGGCTTTTGTTAATTATTTTGGGTGTTGTTTCTCCGTTATTTTGAATATTGATTAATTCCAATGCTTATATGTCACAAAGGTAAGACAAGCTAATTGATCCCTATTTTCATATTCCTTAAAAAAATCCAATGCTAAGTAGTTTGGAAACTAAACGTTTCACAACTCCTTGCAATATTCACAATATAGTCTTTCATATCCTCATTGGAAGCCTTGGAATGTTTGTGAAGCAATAAATATTTGAGTTTCTAATAATAGTTAATGGTGTCACAGTTCACTAATGAATTTATAGGTGTATTTCCATGTGATCCCCTCGAACCAAATGACATCTTTGAGAAAAGAATGAGGCTCAACGCCAGTTCCCAACAACTTTGTGGGAACAATTACCCTAGTTCTAACACTTCTACTAGAAAATCTTTATGAATTTACAAGTTTCTAGGATGGATAAAGAATCAATGATTGATAGGTTGATTTCATTTGTTCTTGTTAGTTAATTGGAAATGTCAACCCTTTATTCATTCGATAATAAATGCTCCTTGGGAACTCTATTTTCACTTTACAACTTTGATACAAAAATAGATTAAGCTGATGAGTATGGGCGATACAAGGGAAGGTATATTGATCATAGTGATTAAATATTCCTAGAATGTTGTTTGCTAGGTGAGTACTAGCTCTCCTCACCTAAGGAACTAAACCCACATTGGAAACCTTGCAAATTGCCCCTTTTGGATTTTCATTTTCATGGGATTTAGGTTTTAGAGCATATGGAAAGAAGGAAAAAAAAATATTCCTAATTTATTTCTAGTACATATAGGGCACTTGAATCATTTCCTTTATTCACATTTGAGAAATTTAGGTGATGTCACAATCTATTATGAGTTGGAATATTAGACTTTTTGGACCCATATGGTTTAACATATCTACTTTGTAACACATAAATGTGGGTGACAGTAGCGGTCTTTACTCCTATTAGTAGCATCAATTTTTAATTACTACATTTTTTACACTTGTACAATTATTTAGTGATTTAGTAAGATTCTATTTTTGCACCATTACAACATCTCACTAGTTATTTTTACATTATGTTTATCTTAAAGTAATGTTTTGTCCATGTACTAGTGTTTTTGTTGCACTATGTTTCCTAAAGCAGAGTTTTATTTGTACACCATGCTTTTCAGTTGTTGAATACATTTTGCCTTACAATTTATTACACTATTATTTACAATTAAAATTTCATTTCTCAATGAATAAATTTAGTTTGTACATCATACTAGATGGTTACACATAATTGTACATTACTATTTTTTTGGCGTCAAGTTGAAATTTGTCACCAATCATCAATGGTTTCTACTTTATAAAATTATTTGTAATTCATTGACTTACAATAAATTTTATTTTTGCATTTCATAATTAAAGTCTTTTTACCTCAACTTATAACAATTTCATAATTAAGGTATTTTTACCTCAACTTATAACAATTTCATAATTAAAGTATTTTTACCTCAACTTATAACAATTTATCTTTATCATTTAATTAAATGTTATTGAAGTTTCATTAATTTTCCCTCTAGTTCATCAACTCATGATGCATACATTTCAAAATTTCCCTCTAGTTCATCAACCCATGATGCATATATTTCAAAATTATAGTCATCTCATTAACATAGTCACATTTTACAATTTATCTTTATCTTAAATGTTATTAAAGTTTCATTAATTTTCCCTCTAGTTCATCAACTCATGATGCATACATTTCAAAATTTCCCTCTAGTTCATCAACCCATGATGCATACATTTCAAAATTATAGCCACATTTTTAAAGAGTCGTCCATTGAGGCATGATGGTCAAAAGTGGCTGGAATCCTGGCAAAAAAATTCAAAAGATCTTGTAGAGGCAGTGTTTGGATCATGTTTTTTATTGTGAAAATGGATTCAACCTCATCAAAAACTTCTAACACACCTAAGATTACGAAATTTGACAATTTTTAATTAGATTTACAAAAATCTATGTCCAATTTTTTCAAAAAATAATCTAAATTTCTATCTTTCCAAAAAAAAAAACGCTTTCGCAACAAAAATTATACATTTTTAACCCACTCTTACTTTTTAAAGAGTACTTTGCACCAAAAGAGGTAAATGGTAATTACCTCATACTCCACCTGCACTAATTTTTTTTATACCAAAAGTGAGACCGAAAAGCACCATTTTTAACACACACACTTTTTACAGCGTACATTGCACCGAAATGGGTAAGTAATTGCTAGTTACCTCATACTCCACCTACTCTAAAAATATTTTTACCCAAAGTGAGACCGAAAAGCACCTTAAAGGTTAAAGTGCATTACCAAAAGCTTTGACAGGATGATGTAATAAGTCCAATGATTTGTCATTCGCGTGAATTTAAAATAACTTTGTGATGACTCATACTCTTTTGTTGGTTGGTTGGCGGCCATTTCCACGAGGCATTGCAGCGTTGATTGCTTTGTATGTCTGGTCTTCTGCGCCACACGCATTTGACTAAAGGGACTATAGACCCTGGCAGGATTGCATGCAATGCACGGGCACATGGGCTGTTCAGGTTCCGAATTGCTTCTTCACATGCGTAGGCCGCTTTCTTCACAAGTGCGTGGAGTCGTAATCGTCGTCTCTCTCCTCTGGAATCGTGGCAAAGGGCGGCTAATAGTAAACTTGAATTCTCAGCGTCTGGACATGATTCATTTCCCGCAGACGCGTGGCGTTTAATCTGCATGTTGGCAGATTGCTCTGGGCGTATATCGGCATGATCTCTCTCCTCTGACTTATCGAACACATGGCAAACTCTTGAGCCTCTATGGGAAAACATAATATTTGATGCAACAATTCGTCAATAAATGTTAACCGGCATTAAATGAGTTGTGTTGTTATTGGTATATTTCCATTGTTAGATACCTCGTTTGTTAAAATGGCTATTAAATGAGTTGTGTGTAGTTGTTTTTATATATTTATAGATTTGTTTTTAGTGTGATTTTTTGGAAGTTTTTATGGTAGATTTTTTTGGTGCAATTTTTTTTAAATTCCGCAAGAAAAAATCAGAAGTTTGATGTGTAATTTTGTGCAATTGAAGTGCTCTAGGAGTTTTCAAGGGTGCTAAATCTATATATACAGTGAAAAAACACCTCAAATTTTTCCATTGGATTCCGGCACCTAAAAGTCCAAAAAGTCACACTGAAGACAACTCCTATATCTATCATTAAATAACTAGTTTGCCAAAATTTAATTATAGACATATACAACCTTGCTCATTTAATACTTATTAGTAAGCTATTTATTTTAAGTGCAATAATCGTCCAATAAACTACACTTTCAAATACACAACTTGAATATTATAAATCACCTAATAAATTAAATCTTTAAAACCATGTTCCTATATTATTATAGGAGACCCTGTTTTATCGCTTTCACTTAAGCAATTTTTGTTCCTATATTGTTATACTAGAGCCTGCTTTATCCCTTTCACTTAAGCTTATAAAATTTTGGAGTGAAATTTTGTCTAATTTCACCCAATCCTGTGATATGGCCTTATGGAGCTCTCTTGTAATGATTCATAAACCAGGTCAAGCCTTGCCTTACAAGGTAGTATGCAACTTTCTCATCATGTAGTGATAACAATGCCATTTGTAGTTTAGGTAGCCTACAAAATCTTAATGCATTTTGACTTATCATATCTTAAAATAAAAAAATTGAACACCTCAAAGATAAATCTCTTAAGTTGTATAGCATTTTTCTATTATTCATATTAAATCCATTTTTCAACTTCTTATAACATGATAAAGCCAAGTTTGTTTTAAATGATACTAGGTCTCATCCATATAGATTCCATATATGCATGAATTTTTAATTATATCAATTTCATAGTCTCTAATTTATCAAATCGTTTTTAACCATTAATTTAATATTAAAGAATCATTTTCATTAGTTAAATATATTATATTACTTATCATATTTTAATATTTATATATTAAAATTTTTCAGAGCAAATAATGTTAAATTATTTTAGAGTTATAAATGAGATAAGTTTCTAATATGAAAGCATGTTTTTATTTATTAACTTTTAACTTTATTATTTTATTTTTTTTAAATATTGTAAATTATTTAATGTAATAATTTTTTTTCAAAACTATTTCTTAATCAATTATCATGGAACAACATATCTCATTCTCTTTAACTTCCTCAACTTTCACAATGTTTCTTCTCCTATATCTATTGTTGTGTTCACTTAGAAAGAAATGTTATTCCCATCATCAAAGTATAGTCATAATATATATTCAACCATAAATATAGTCCAAAAAATAATATAACATATATATGCATAGTAAAGAGAGGCATTGTCTCTCTGAGGTAAGCTCAATTGGGATTACTCATCATGTGAAGTCTATGTGAAGTATGTTCTTTCAGGCTCATATCACCCCTAAAAAGCCTTGTGGGCCATGCGTGAGGGGCATATATGGGTCCACCTAGAGGTTACAATAATAGTAGTTAAAATCTACCTTGCATCAGAAGAATTCGAGCTTAACATAATTATTGATTCCTCGATATATATATAATAATATATATATAATAGATATATAATGAGAATATGTATTCATAACATACAAAAACAAATATAACATTAAAAAGAGACCATAACACCAGAAAACATATACTTAATAAACTCTAACTTACATAGAAAAAACATAAATATAATAACATAGAAAATAAAATAAACCCAACAAAATAATACCATCTCCTTACCATAATCACAAAATAAACCATAACTCCTACCCTTTAAAAAACTTAGAATAAAAAAAAAGAATTAACCAAATAAACTATTATCCAATTATATTCCATTATTTTTCTTTTATAATTTACATATTACTCAAATAAACTCCATATGCATAACACCGTATACAACTCCATCAACACCATGCACAAATAGTGTGTATGTCAACACTCAAGGACAGACACATCAAATGTGTCCCCAGTCTATGTGCATTAGCCAAAATCATGTACACCTTTACCAAAACACATATACACTTAACCAAAACACTTTATCAAATTCCAACTTCTGACTTTGAAGCATCAACATAACTTGAACATGAAGCCATGATCTTATATACTTTTATATTCACACAAAAGTAATGCAAAAGAAAAGTTGAATATTACTGGGAATCAAACAAGTAAGTCAAAAAGAGCAGCACCATGTAACATATCATATCTTTTTAACAAAACAACTTGATGGAACGGGGCCCCTTCACATTAAAGTTGTCAAACCTTTTAAAGTAAAGGTCCCATGTGCATAAAAACATGAAAATGCACCTTTTTAAATACAAAGTTCCACTTTGGTTCACATAAAGTGATCTTGTTCCCTCCCTGGAGTTAAAAAGACTCATGCGTATCTTCTTGAGCTCCAACCTCAAAAAGCAATTTTAAATTAAAAGTCACTTTAATGTTCATAACTTTATTCTCTCTCTGAGGTTTTTTGATTTTTAAGTTGTAAGAAAAAATTATTATAACTTAATTCTCCAATTAATTTTTTTGGATAATTATTATTCGTTACTATTTACAAATGTATGTTGACAATTATTCAAAGAAAATTACACCATTTTGAATTAATTATTTATCATAATTTAATTGTTAAATTAATTTTGAAGACAATCATTATTAGTTACTATATACATATGCACGTTGACCATTATTCAAAGAAAATCACACCATCTTGAATTAATCATTTATCATAATTTAATTGTCAAATTAGTTTTGAAGACAATTATTATTAGTTACTATCTACAAATGCACATTGACCATTATTCAAAGAAAACCACACCATCTTGAATTAACACCAATAGTTCCTAGAAAACAAGCTTTCACTCACCAAATATCTCTAAATCTTTGATTATTAATCTTTATTGATATCCAAAAAAAATCTTACCCAAAAAACAATTCTAAACCTATTTTCATTAAAAACATTAAAAAAAAATACAAAATATTATTAATTTTAAATTACTATTTTTTTTAAAAGCTCATTATCTATTTATTAGGTGTTAAGTAATGTATGAGACTATAGAATATAAATAACATTTCTAACTATCCTCGTTCCTACCCACTCTCAAACTCTCCACCCTTTGTTCCACGTTCATATCTTCATGTTCTCCAAACTTCAAATTAGTGAATAAGCATATCATCAAACAATAAATAGCAATGATCATCTCCGAAATAATATTTAGTTTTCGTGAGGTATAAAATGTATTTAAATTTTCTTACTTGGAAATTAAGTGAGAAGCATTTTAATATATTTTTTTTAAATATTTAAATTATTATTTATTTAATTAAAATCAATAATTAATTTATTATAGGTTTATAGGTTTACAATAGATGGTAATTGAGTGTTTTTTTAAATATATTTTTTGATATAAAGTCTATGGTTTAACTCTTTATCTAAATTGAAGTGATATATTGAACATGATAAAAATATAATCTTGCCAAACTTTTATATATATTAATATATTATATATATATATATATATAGATATAAATTAATTTTACTAGAATATATATTATAGATATTTTACTATTTAATATAAATAAATATAACAAAGCTATTTAATATTCATATATATTTATAAAAATAAATAAAAAATAAGTCTTGTATAATTGATTTACTTCAAAACAACCTTATTTGTGAGTGACCATTCAGTTGGTGAGTGCTCTCACACTGACATTGTTATGTTAGTTCTCTACTCAATGATGTAAGAATTGATGCGCTTTCAGGTTCTTTGCATAGGCCAAGAGGGGAGGAACAAATATCCAATTAATTTTATTATGTTTCCATGTGTGGGACTTTTTACTTTGCAAAGGACAAAGTATGCGCGGGATAATTGGGGTCCTTTACATAAGTGGGGTGCTATGACACTGACACTGTTTTGTTACTGCTCTGCTCAATGATGCCAGAATTGATGTGATTGCGGATTCTTTGCATAGGCGGGCCGGGGGGAGAAAGAGGGGCGGTGGGGCACAGGGGAGTGGGTTGAACACATTTCAAATTATTGTTATTACATTTCCATGTGCAAAGCTTTTACTATGCATAGGATGGAGTATGTGCGAGGGAAAAGAGTATATGTGGGCGAATGGGGTCCTTTGCATAAGTGGGGGTGCTCTGGCACTGACACTATGGTTGAAAGTGAATATTTTATTGTGCAGAGGATGGAGTGATTTTAGAGCTTAGATGTTAATTCTTGACTTAGATGAATTAGATGCCTTATTTATTTTGACACGTTATATGTAGGCCTGTTGGTTGTGAATGATATTTGTTAACGTTTCTCTTTATATTGATCACTTTTCTTCTAATTTTCCCTTTTATGTTACTAAATATGTCATTGTAACTTTGGTGTACGATCTATGTTTGGTGCATATGATAGCCTGTTAGAAAGGTGTATGCAAGGAGAATAACTTCTAAAGGCAACAATATATTACTCTAATCGTTGGGATAAACATGGTCTTGATGTAACAATTATCGTAACCATTGGACTATAAAAGCTACTCGTATTATGCAATATTAAATAAACTATATTTTCAATCTGTGTGGGGAAGAAGTGTTGCGCAGTAAAAAAATATATGTGAACCATACTACAAGTGATAAAATTGAGTAGCAGTTCGTGTCATGAAAAGTTTGGTATATGTTTGCAAAACTAAACAATGTATGAAACACACCCATGTTTCGTTGTGTGAAGTTTTTACTGTGTGGAGGATGGAGCATGTGCCATAGAATGGGGGTACAAAGATGACTTTCTTATATAGAGAAAAACTAATTTTAAACTCTTTTTTATTTAAAACTTTTACAGATTTAGCTATGTAGAACATTAGTTGCATAAAGTTGTGAAGATTCACATAATGAAGGATGTGTGGAGGATTGGGGTTGGAATACAAAGTTGAGATATACGAATGACGAGGTATGTGAAGGAAAACGAGGGTGTAGAGATGAGTTTATTCCGCAGATACATAATTAATTTTAAATTATTTTCCATTTTAAAATTTTACAAATGTAGTTATGCAAAAGAGAAGTTGCATAGAGGTATGAATATGTGTGGAGCGAAGGATGTGTATAAGGATATTTTAATTGTAATACATTTAAACTCTTTTGGAGATAGTACATGCGGAATATGACCCACCATTTCACTATTACGATTATTTTTGTTCAATTAGACATGTTTCATTTTTTTTTGTTAGTAGATTATGCAGAGTGTGAAGGTATGCACAATGAAAACTTGTAAGTTTAGTTCGCACTCCAACACAAGACCAATGGTTATTTTATTATTAATAGATTATGTGAAGTGTAGAGGTTTGCACAATAAAAGCTTGAGAACTTCTTCCGCACAATGGATTTCCTTAGTGTTAGTAAGAAATTTCTTAGAAAGTGTATCGAAAACATGTCACGTAAGTCATTGGTGACACATAACCCTGACAAAAAATTGTGGTTGCTTACGCTTCAAATCTGCAATAATAAAACTAGAAAAACCTACGCAAAACAATACATAGGATCTAAAACAACTATATATATATATATATATATATATATATATAATAGATATATATATATATATAGATATATAAGATATATATATTATATATATATATATATATATATATATATATATATATATATATATATATTATATATCAATGTAATACCAAAATGAAAGGCTTTAAAATGAATAAATATTTTATTGATAATGCCTGGTGAAGGAGATCTACAAAAAGGGTCTGCAAATCTCCATTCGTCGGATGGGTCCCTTGATGTCCTTGATGCTTCATTAATCGATTCTCTCTCTCAATGTGTGAAAAACCCAAAACAATGTGGAGAACTCAAATGGGAGCTCAAGTGAAAAGAGACGATAATGGTGATGGCGATAATGATCATGGTGAAGAATGAATGGAAAACCCTCCTATTTATAACAAAGTATTGAGTTAATCTCGAAAATGGAGAATAATAAAATAATATTGACCAAATCAAATCTAACCATTATGTATACTTTATTATACTTCTTGGAGAGGGAAAATATATTAAAAATGGTCGAATATCTTTATTTAGAAATAATTAACAAATAAAATGATTTATTTATTATTTCACCAGGGTTAATAATGGTATGAAATTGAAATAATTAATAAAAATGTCTAACAATTATTTCAATAATAGAATTAAGGAATAATAAATAAATAGTGATTTATTTAATTATTCCTAGGGGATTTAGTCAAACATGACAATGAATAATTATCAAACATAATAACTACTCTTAGAGAAAATTAAATAAATAATGATTTATTCAATTATTTTCATGAGTTTTTTTAATTTTAATTAGAAAATAATTTAATAAAAGTGATTTACTAAATTATTTCCTATGGTGAAAGTGAATTTACTAATAAAATTAATCCTACATGGTGTATTTCTATTCACCTAGTTAGAAATGGCTAGGTGAGAATTTTTTGGTGATAACACTTTGCAATCTTGCACATATGCATTTGTGTTATTTTAAAAGTACACGTTAGTATTAATATTTTAATGCTGTGAAAATCATGCTTCTAGATTTGATACTTTAATGCTTGTGTGCTTTTCTTGTTCCCCTGTGCATCGATACATTGAATGAAGGCATGTGTATGTGCATAGTAGGTGAATTGAATGTTGAGAGGATTGGTATTTACTTGCAACAACCTTTTCTATTAATTAGAGGATATACATTGGGACAATAAAAAATATGGATTACAGCTCTATCTTTGTAACGTGTTTTAGATGCAAAATTGTTGCTAGGGTGATTTCTACAGAAATGGTTCTACACTATTTGTAGTAATATAAATAAATAACTCATTTAGTCCCCATTATATTTGTTAAATAGTAGAATGTGTAATGTTTTCTCTTTGCATTATTTTCCATATGTAATTTTGTGGTCTTGCACATAAATTTCTCGTTGGAAAATTTCTTTCACACATCTGTCCTTGTTTGTTACATTTGTAAATTAAATAGAATGGCGAGACATACATTGGGATGATAGAAAGATCTAGATATTAGCTTTATCTATGATACATATATTTCATGACATATGTCAAACACAAAAACATAATAGGTGGTGATTTATAGGGAAACGAGTTGACAAGCATTTGAAATAGTTAGCGGAGAAAATAAACAAGCTATTTTCTCATATCGGTATGAGTATTTTCTAATTGATTATGTATTTCGAATAGCGGATCATATAATGTTTTATCTTTGCAAATTTCATTTAAAAGCTTGGAGTGTTATCTGATCTTCTATTGCCTTACATAAACTGTTACCTTTGAAGTTGAGGTTGCAACTTGAATAGTGTCTCAATGTCATTTCTATTAATTAGTGGTTGGTAGTAGTAGTGAAGAAACACAAAAGCTCTACAATACTGTGGGCTTTCAAACTAATTCACCTTTGCTGGTTTTCTATTCGCATTTGACATTTTCTTAGTTGATCTCAAGATCACAACTAGTTCAAACTTATTTTATATGGTAAATTCCTGTTTATTATGACACATATAATTGTGATATTAAAGTAGTGGAAAACTGTGGAGTAAATGCACATGATGGTGATTAACATTGGTATGTTCAATTGCTAATTATTAAACACATCGTGTGTAACAATTTTGATATGGGTAATAGTAACAGTTTTGGGAGAATGGTGTGTAGAGAAAGGAACATAAACATTTTCATTGCAATGTTTCGTATGTACATATGCATTCAATATTATTGAATTTCATAGCAAGAGGATGTTATTAGACCTTAACATTCAAAGGCTAGAAACATTAGATTTTTTAACAAAACTATAACCATAATATCGATAGGAGCTTTTCCTTATGCAGAGCTTATAATGAAAGTAATTATGTGCAATTTATATACATTGTAAATGATGGCTAATTAGTTAGTATAATGTACACAGATGTATAACGTGTTAGTTTTTGTTTTTTGACTTGTGTAGTTTACTCAAATTCATTAGTTTTCTTATTTTGAATGAATTCTAATGTTGAATGGAATTTTCCCTCATTATAGTAGTGGTTTCAAATGCTTGCTGATTTGTTTCCCTAAAAATCACTACTTGCTATTATTTTGCATCTAAAACATGTTACAAAATATTTTTGTCGAAGATAAAGTTTTCTATAACCATAATATCGATAGGAGCTTTTCCTTATGCAGAGCTTATAATGAAAGTAATTATGTGCAATTTATATACATTGTAAATGATGGCTAATTAGTTAGTATAATGTACACAGATGTATAACGTGTTAGTTTTTGTTTTTTGACTTGTGTAGTTTACTCAAATTCATTAGTTTTCTTATTTTGAATGAATTCTAATGTTGAATGGAATTTTCCCTCATTATAGTAGTGGTTTCAAATGCTTGCTGATTTGTTTCCCTAAAAATCACTACTTGCTATTATTTTGCATCTAAAACATGTTACAAAATATTTTTGTCGAAGATAAAGTTTTCGTTCATATTTTTTTATCATTATGATGAATGTTCTCTTATTAATAGAAAACATCATTGCAGGTAATTATTAGTGCTTTCAACATTCAATTTAATGTGTACATATGTATGTACATCTTTATTCAATATATCATGTTCCCACAATGTATCAATGTTTCCCATCTTTGTTGCATATATATGTTCTCCTACAGACAAATACTTATTCACATGCATTATTGCATAATAATAATAAGTATTTAGTCCACAAAATATTCATTATTTCTAATTCAAAAATTTATTTGTGCAGTTGTGTTTATTACATTATGAATTAAAGTTTTTGTTTCTAATTATTAAATTAATTTCATGTCTATGGAATAGAGTACCCTTTTCACCCCATCATCCACACATCTTTCATTCCACAAGGATTCAAAACTCTATGCAATTGCTCTTTCATACAACTATATTTTTTTAGCTTGACATATGTATTTGATTCATAGGTGTATGCAACTACTCTTATGCATAGCTAAATATGTAAAAGTTTTAATGGAAGTGTTTAAAATTAAATATGTCTGTGCGGAATAAGCTCCCCATTGATCGAAACTACGTGTCAAGTTGTACAGAAGTTAGGTATGCGGAAGGAATGTGCAAGGGAATCTATGTGACTTCGTCTAGCTGGATCAAATGCCTATTGATAGTTATCTATGCATCTTAATGTTCAAATAATGTGTCAAGTCATTCATTTATCAAATTTGGTTCGGTTTTACATAGTAGTGGGGCGAAACTCTCAATTCGATCTGTCGTAGAAGTAGCTGAATACGTGTTCGCATAATATTTATTTGTGAATTTCCTTGCATAATTTACTATATATAAATATTATTTATAGTTTTAAGCTAACTACGATGATGAAAGCCATAGTCTAATAGGACTTTAAATTTTTCCAGAAAAACAATGGAAATTCCTACATGTTCTAGATAAAATTTGGTATATTTTTTTTGTAACTCCAAATTAGAGATGTAAAATTTCACAATCTTGGGTGTTGATGGGGATTTTATCATGCTAAATCCATTCCACTATCAAAAACATGATTCAGACAATCATACTACCAATTTTTTTGTTAAAAAAATGTCAGATTCGGACAATTTTTTGCTGTGTGGGAAAATTTGTTGCCTTGGTAGACAATTCCTATTATTATATCATAATTTTATATTTATTATGACATATATATCCATGATATTAAAGAAGCAGCAAAGTGTAGAGTAAATGGGCAGTATGCTTTTGGAATTTCAGAATTTATTTCCATTACTTTTTTGTAAAAGTTGGCTTTGGTATCTTTAATTGCTATTTATTTAGAGTGTCTTGTGTAACAATTTTCACACAAGTAATAATTATAGTTGGTGTTTGTGAAGAGAATGGATAATTGTAAAGTTTAATGGGATTTGGAAATGTTATTCATTGACAAGGTATTTTTTTACTGCAAAGCGAAAATGGGTAGCTGACAAAGAAAGAGAATATTTTTAGTGATATGGTTAACTCACTTGCTAACATAAATTCTTGCTTTGAATGGTCAACAAGATATGAACGATATGTGAATCTTTCAACAGAAGAGAAGAAAGAAACAACATTTGGAGTATCAGATTAACGAAAGCTGGGTGTGTTCCAAAAAGTCTTTGATTTCAGAGAAATTATTTATCTCTGTGCAAATATTTTTTATTTAATAATGAGGAAAATTAAGCTAGGAGAAATGAAGGTTCCTCTGAAACCCAAGGCATTTAGATGTTTACTCAAGTTACCAAAACTGAACATGCATTTTGAATTTTCCAATGCGAGTAGGTTCCTGAAGCCAGAAGCATGCGATATTAACATTGTGTGAGAATTCATTTCTCCAATTACTGAGGTTCCTTTCAATCTTTCTTTGGTAGATATTTATTTGTTTAGGACACCTTTTAGGGGTTTCTATTGGCTCTTGTCCCATGCAATAGGCCAATAAAGTACAACAAATGTTCTGAAATGCATTTTTTATGTGCCTTATGAGACATACAAAAATAATTGTACTTTTGATTGGGTTGATGTCATTTCCAATGAATTACTTGTTCAGTTAGATAACTTATACAATAACGATAGATTATTTATGATGACGTATCTAGTAATAGCTATCATTTAAAGGTATGTGCTTCGTGGTTTACCCTATAATCCTAAATTCAATTTTAGTGAGGAAATAATGTAGTTTTGGTATCCTATATTGTGGACACACATAAATTCTTTAAATTTGTGTCTAATTCAATATTTGTTTGTAAGGAAAGTGTATTGCAGGGTAACTAGATAAGAGCCTCCTCAAATATTTTGAGAGGCCGAAGTTTTCCTATCTAGAAAAGGGGAACATGAAGAAAGAGAAAGAAATCCAATTATTAGAGCTTATGGTTTTGAAGATAGGCCATCGTTGTTGCCTAAGTTAGTTCTAGATAGGTTTTTTGTTGTTAAAGTCCGTAGAGAATATTTTCATTGGATATGTACATTTGAACAAAAAAAGAAAAACAATTTATTTCTTTTCCATTTACTATTGGAAAAGTCAATGTGAAGAATACAACTCATGTTAATGTTCTTGAAAAGTATTTAGTTTCTTTTAACCTAGGTTAAGCTAAATCTTTTGAAGGCTTTGATAGAGGAAAAAATTTCACAGAACAACTAGAGTCTATTAGGTATGGGACCTTGTTTCCAAGAACTAGAGAACAAAGTGAGGAAATTCACAATGTATCAATAAAATATTAGAAAATGCTAGTAGATACTGAAGAGATCATTGAAAAAGTGATCATTAGAATGAGAGGAATATAAATGCAAACATGCACAAATCCTACAAAACAAACTCAATTTTGGGCATCTAGTGTTGGTCTGACTTCATCTACTAGCCAAAAAGGAAAAAACTACTCCAAGTGAAAAAATGGTTGGCAATGGGATATCAGGTGATCGGGATGATAGAGAGCCTCTTCATGGAGTAACTTCAAAAAGAGTACACAAGTTTGAATCAACTAGATCCAAGAGTGTTCTTGAAACAAGGGTCATTGAAGAGGCCATGGACATGGAAATTGATAGCACTATACTACCTCAATGGGTTAGTTCTTATTTGCAAGAAATCAGAAAATGATGGAGTAAATGATCGAACAGGTCATTAATTTCGATGACCATTATGTCACATTACATGATGAAAATTATGTCAGGGGAAATAAGAGATTGAATATTGATTGAGCATAAATGAATGTTCATATGTCTGAGGTTGTGATGCCAGGGATGATGAAACTGCATCAAGCTAGTGGTGACGTGCTTACAGACTTTTTTAGTCAATGAAAATAAAAAAATATATAAATTTGAAAGAAAATATAAAAGAGCTAGATGATACTATGATCCTAGATCCTTTGTTGAAGACTCCACTAATAATACGCAGACCATTATTGACAATTACTAGTCTCGACAAATCTTATAGATTTGAGAAACCTGTCAATCTTCTTAACGCATTGAAATCATATATTATTAGTAATATATATGAAAGATTGTGAATTATTATATCTACATGCCAAGTAGCTTTTGATCTGCGACATTTAAAGCAAAGAACTAAGTCTTCTATACAGTAAGTCAAAAGTGAGCTCAAGGGAGATAGGGAAATCATAGATAATGAACTATTAAATTTTAGTTAGAAGCTTACTATATGAACTAGAAAAAGACAAACAAGGGCTTGCATATGATTATTAGATGAGGTAGATGAAGGATTCATGGTATGAGAAAATTAAAACATTAGAGGACATTATTTCTGAGTGTGGAGACATAAAAAATAGAAGATTTGATGTGTACCTCAAGGTGGTAGTAATTTTTATAAATTTACACAATCTGTTCAGTACATATGAGTTTGGATTGATTTCAAATGACAAACTAATGGATGAATTGGAGAAGCTAAAACAATCACAAGCAACAAAGTTCGATGATATAACTAATTTTACTGCAGAGAAAATTAGCAAATGGCTAATTAATTTTGTTAGTGTTAATGAATATTACTCTTCCTTATCATTAGCAAAAACCCTAGCAGCCGCAGCTCTACCCTCTGTAGCAGATGTACAGACCTGCAACTCTGCAACCTGTTAACGACATTCCTGCATGGTGTAGCTGGATCTCCAATCATCACGAGTCTGGTCGTTAGCTAAGTATGGAAAGTCTGGTGGGAAGGATGGGGTCTGTTCCTCCCCCACCCTCTTCATCACGGACGACGGATTATACAGAGTCTTCTATTCCCCTGTTCTCATCTGGAAAATCCGCTGCACGATTTCAGAGCCCTGTACGCGATCAAAGCCAGGAACAGAACAATGCCAACGTGGACATCCCAAGTGCTCATGACAAAAATGACACAGATCTGGATGCGTCACAACCAAAGGCGACGTCAACCACATGCATTCCAAAAGCTAAAGAACGAATCAAAGTAGAGCTACCAAGCCATCGTATCAATGGTGAAATACAGTACCTGAAAGATCATGCACTGATTGGCAAGTTTCTGGGTTTCTGGCCTACTGAGAAGGCCCTTCACGGGTGGATCGACTCAAAATGGAAGCCCAAAGGACAAGTCTCCCTGTTATTAGGTCCCAAAGGCTTTTTCACAGCTATTTTTCACTGCTTGGAGGACAAAACCAGAGTATTCGAAGGAGGCCCATACTTCTTCAACTCCTCGGGTCTTTTCCTTCGTGACTGGAAGCCCAGATTCAATCCAGATACGGAGGATCTCAGTCACGCTCCAGTCTGGATTCGCTTGTATTCCCTGCCCTCAGAATACTAGAAAGAAGAAACATTACAGGACATTGGTAACAGCATTGGCACCTTCATCAAAGTAGCAGAGGAAACCAAAAATCAAAGATTCACCTCCTACGCCCGGATCTGCGTCCAAATGCAACTCAAAAAAACTCTTGCAGACACGGTAAGTCTCTTCCATGATGATTTTGAGTGGCTTCAACCTTTATATTATGAACACATTCCCTTTCGTTGTCGTAAATTCCATGAGCATGGCCATCTCTTTAGGGAATGCCCCTTGAATACTCAGACCCAAGCTGCTGTCAACGAAGCTACTAAAGATTCTGATGGCTTCACAAAAGTGACCTCCTGCCGGAGGCATGCAAAAAAACAATCTGTTTCCCCCTCCAGCCCCAAAAAGCCTGAATCCCAGAACCGTTTCCAAATCCTCACCCCTCGTGAGACCTCTGATAAGCCCTCGCAAGACTCTTAGGTTACTCATGCCCCTCCATCCTCCTCCAAACATCCCAACCCCCAGGTGGATCCATCTGCCCCTTCGCCCTCAAAGCTCCCTCCCTCCTTGGAAGAGAAAATCTCGGATTCAACAGCGGGCCTTCAGCCCTCAGCCATGGACCTAAATGCGGCCTTAGCTTTAAGCTTATAGGAAGGCAGCTCAGATGATCCTCAGAACACCCCTATCAATATGGAGGAAGATCCAGAGACTGTGAGTCTAGATGGGCTGGATATCCTCAAACTTGAAGCAGCATGTAAGCAGAAAGAATACAACTCCATACCTCCCTGGGAAATAGATAGACTGGAAGGGGTTCTCACCAAAGCACAACATAATAAATGTCTGGGCATACAAGCAGGCATTCCGTGGGACGGAAAGAAAATCCTCAAAGAAACAAAAAAAAGAGGACGTAAGACTGATCTACAACGAACCATTATACTGGGCGAGATCTTAATGGAATCGGGGCGATTTCCAAAGTTGACGAAGTTCTACAAGCCCCAACACCATAGTTCCTCATGAAGCTCATCTCATGGAACATAAGAAGGCTCAATAGCCCCTCAAAACACAGAATGTTAAAAACCATGATTCAGTTAGAGAAACCAGCAATAGTTTTTCTACAGGAAACTAAAAGTACTAATGTCCTTCTTGAAAAAATCCTCCGCAAAGCCTGGCCTGGTAGTAGATCTGTTTCAGTAGATGGGCTAGGAGCCTCAGGGGGACTTGCTATAGTCTGGAATCTGCAGACCCTCACTCTACATGATTTTCATGCTTCGCGCAATTTTATTCAAGCCTCATTTCACATCCTTGGAACGAAGCTGCATTGTTTACTTACCAATACATATTTCCCGCAGGACTTGCATCAAAAATTAGAAGTGCTAGAAGCACTTACAAAACTCAACTCTACTAGACAGCACCCTCTCTGGATAAGTGGGGGTGACTACAATATCATCACTAATCTTAAGGAAAAAAAGGGAGGACGGATGAAATTAGAAGAGGATAGCACAGGCCTCAAAGAGTTTATACAAACCAACCAGCTCATTGATCTACAGACTTGAAATGGATTGTTCACCTGGACAAACAAACGAAGGGGACCTCACCATATCGTGTCCAGATTAGATCGCTTCCTCATTTCAGATAATGCCATTTATTTGGGCGGAGAGCTTCATGCTTCCATCCTGCCCCAAGGAGGCTCTGATCATTGGCCCATTATGCTCCAATGGACAAGTCCAGGTAAAAAATCCAATCGCCCCTTTCGATTTGAGTCCTTCTGGTTCACTCATCTAGAATTCAAAGAAATGGTGCAAGATGTCTGGAAGTCCTTCACTCCTCCTAGAGGGGCAAAAATGTATCAATTTCAACAGAAGCTCAGACACCTCAAGCAAGCAATCAAGGCCTGGAATAAATCAAAATTTGGTAACATTCTGGAAGCATGGAAAAATCTAGAGCAAAACATGTGCGATCTTCAGCAAACCATCATAACAGAAGGAAGGAGAGAAGAATTAGCCGACAAAGAGCACTCCCTCTGGATGGAACTAGAAGCCTGGCGGCTACATGAGGAAATCCTGTGGAGGCAAAAATCTCGTATGAGATGGCTAAAAGAGGGCGAAAAGAATACAAAATTCTTTCACCGATACACCATCCAACGCCGCATGCATAATAACATAGCCTTCATCAACAATAGTCAGGGAAACAGATTAGAAAAGCATGAAGATATTGAGAAGGAATTCAGAGATTACTTTCAGGAAGCACTCAAAGAGAAACCAGGAAGTCGCGAAGCTGCCATAAAATCGGTCACTCAGCATGTCCCAAAGATAATCACTGATGATCAAAATCAAAATCTCCTAAAATAGGTCACCATACAAGAGGTCGAAGAAGCTATGGCGCAACTCAAAGATGGTAAGGCACCTGGACCTGATGGTTTTACCTCTAATTTCTTTCATGAATTCTGGGATCTGATCAGAGTTGAAGTGTGGGAATTGGTGGAAGAATCTCATTCCATGCATTGGGTCCTTCCCTCCCTCAATTCCACATTCATTGCTCTTGTCCCCAAAGGTGAAGAAGCTAACACGCCTGATAAATTCCGGCCAATTGCCCTCTGTAATGTCATCTACAAGCTCATCTCAAAGGTTGCGGCCAATCGACTCAAACCCCTCCTCCCTCTGCTTATTCTTCCGGAACAAACAGGTTATGTCGAGGGTCGTCAGATTATGGATGGCATCATCTTATCCAATGAAGTGATCCACTCGCTAAAAATACTCAAAAAACTGGGCATGATAATGAAGCTTGATCTATCTAAAGCCTTTGACAAGCTCAGTTGGGAATATATCCAGCAAATGCTGCTAGCCTTTGGATTCAGTGCAACCTGGACTCACTGGATCATGAACCTCATAACCTCCCCTTGTTTCTCAGTTCTCCTCAATGGCTCCCCGTCCATGCCCTTCCGTCCATCGCGAGGCATTCGCCAAGGGGATCCCCTCTCCCCGTTCATTTTCATTCTTATGGCGGAAGGGCTCAGTCGCCTCCTCCATCATGTTGTTTCCTCCACTGTAGTCAAAGGTTTAGCACTTCATGGTCTTAATCCGTTTTCTCATCAGCAATTTGTGGATGACACGATGCTTTTTGGTCATCCCTCTTCTCAAGAAGCTAAAGCCTTCAAATCCTTGCTCTCTCTTTTTTCTGAAGCCTCTGGAACCCCGATCAATGCCTCCAAATCCCAACTTTTCTTCTTCAACACCCCTGTCTCCACTCAGCGTAATATTGCTCGTATTCTGGGCTTCTCTATTGCTTCTCTGCCCTCCAAGTATTTGGGGGCTCCTCTCATGGCATCGGCTATCAAGCACACTTCCTGGCGTATGCTTCTAGATAAATTGGAAGTGAGACTTTCATCTTGGACCTACAGGTCGCTTAACATAGCCAGTCGACTCACTCTGATCAAATCGTTCCTCCAAGCAATGCCCCTATATCTTTTTTCCCTTCTAGCAGCACCCAAATGGGTGCTCAAGGCCATCCGTAACCTCCAATGGGGCTTTTTATGGGGCTCTAATGGACTCAATAGAAAATGGGCCCTTGTCAAATGGGCGGAAGTATGTCAATCAAAAGCCAATTGCGGATTAGGAATAAGGGACCCCATACAATGTAACAGCACAATGGGAGCAAAAATATGGTGGAACTGGCTAGTAAAGCTGCACATCCCTTGGGAAAAGTTGTGGCAAGCTAAATACGCGCCCGGAAGTCAATGGGATGAGCTAATCCGAATTAGTCCGAGCATTACAGGATCCATGATCTGGAACTCGGCTAAAATTCATTGCGCCTTCATACAGGCTTACAGTTTTTGGGAGATCCACTCGGGGACCTGAGCACGGTTTTGGGAGGACTCATGGCAGCAACTGCCAAAACTTGCCACGATCTTCCACAAACCGCTCTGGGAGCACCATATGCAACAATCTAATACATCTAAAGTCTCTCAGTTTTGGCAGCAACAAGAAACTCAAGATTTCCGAACTTGGAAACCAGCTAGCTCATGGCAGACAGAGTGGCAAGGAGAGACCTATGCTGATATAGACCAGGAGCTACTTCAAAGGAAAATTACTCCCTCTTCTCAGCAGGAAAAACTGAGATGGGGCCACACCTCAAGAGGAATCTTCACCACCAAGGAGGCCTATACCATTTGCTATGACCAAAGCACTAATGACAAGGATCAATTATGGACTTATATATGGCAGCCAAGATTCTGGCCCAAGGTATCTACCTTCCTATGGCTCCTAAGCAAACGCCGCATTCTCACATGGGATAATCTTCAACGAAGAAGCTTCATAGGCCCCTCTCGATGCCCCAATTGCACCGCCCAGGAGGAAACCATCACTCATCTCATGGAGACGTGCCCACTCGCTGCTCAGCTATGGAACAGAGTCGACCATTGCAATAATGGAATAAGGGACAGGCAAGGGGACATAGCAAGCATTCTCAAAACTTGGCCCAAGCAACCCTATCAAAGCCCCATTTTGAACTCACTATGGAACCTCATTCCAGGTTTTCTATATTGGTCTTTATGGAAGGAAAGAAATAATAGAGTCTTCAAAAACAGGAGCAGATCCGCAGAAATCCTTTGGCTACTCTTGAAGTATAATCTACAAGAAACGCTAGCGCTTAGAGCCTGGACAGAAAACGACTAGCCTACTTCACCTCGTGAAAGAATCATCTGGAATTCCTTGAACCTCAACATCTCCTATTCCCTGCAGGATATTCACAGCAATCCTCCGAAGGTCACCTCCCCCTCCCAATGGTCCCCCCCAGCAAGAGCTACTTTCAAACTTAATTTTGATGGTGCTGCTAAGGGAAACCCGGGTCCATCAGGGTATGGAGGAGTCATCAAAAATGCAGAAGGATCAGTGGAATACATCTATTATGGATCGACTGGAACAAATACCAACAACATTGCAGAGTTGGAAGGAATGTGGAAAGGAATCTATGTGGCTGATCAACACAACTTCTATCCGTTGGAAGTGGAAGGAGATTCCCTAATACTTATCAATGCAGCAACTAGAATCCAAGCAGGGTCCTCAACAGCAAAAATAGCCTCCAGCTGGAGACTCCTCAGCAGGCTAGAAACATTGGAAGACAGGCTACGATGCCCTAACAGTATCATCTTCAAGCATGTTAGGCGAACTGCCAATAAAGTAGCAGATAGACTAGCAAACCAAGGGGTGAATCAGCATGGTCCTCACTACACAGGCACTCTCCATGATGCAAAGGATACACAACTTCAAAAGGATTTCCATATGTTGGTGCTCCAGGATCTTCATCTCCCAACTGCGGGTGCGAGCAGGTGAAAGGAGTATGGGGGCGGGCTTCCCACTAGGCAAGTGGCAACCCAGTCCTGCCACCTGTACAAGACCATTAAAGGCCTGCCACCCCTCTTGCCTTAATTTACAATCCAAAAGCATCCCTCAAAGCATATGAGCTGCTCCGTCCATTCATCCTCGCGCGCGTTCTGCAACTTCATCCTCCGGGAAGCCGATGCAAGACATAGGGTCGCACATGGCACGAAGTGTGACATATCAGTATAACTGCAGAGCCACGGGGGATGTAATGCATTGTTTGTTGGTCGTTATGGTCTTCATTCGGCTCTGGGTTTCTTTAATTTGTTATGTGCAGAGAGGCAAGCGCTGCAAAGAGTCAAGCCGGATCTTTGTTCATCCCTCCCTTGTCTCTGAGCTCACCTTCCGCTGTTGTCAGAATTCAAAACCTTGGCCCGCTCTCCAATTCGCCCAGGTCTGTTTTCGTGATTTTCCCCTGCAATTCCCTGTTTCTCCGTTAGCTCTTTGGCCATATTGCGCCACTACACCTTCAATTCATCAGCCTCACCATATCGAGTCAATTCCTCGCTTCACAAGCCACCTCCTTGTCCATTCTGGTCTGCAATGCCTCAGGAGAGGCTTCGCCTCAGTAGCCGCCGTGGCGGGTCTCGTGGAGGGGCAAGTGGACGAGCCAACCCACCTCGCTCCTCTGATTCGCTGTCGGATGATGCTAGTAGTGCTCGGCACAGACGAGGGAGAGGACGGGGGTGAGCTCGAGCCTCGGTATGTGATCACTTCTCCCATCCTACAACCAGGTTCAGCGTCCCCTGCCTTCTGGACTCCGACACTTACTATGTATCTGTCAAAATCGAGAAATGCGAGCGCGGGGTTCCTTCGCCAGCTGCAGAGGAGCACAGGCCTCCTGCCTCAGCCTTGGGTCAAAAAACCCTGCCTCCTGCCCAGAGTGTTTGTCCAGCAGTTCAGCCTCCTGCTCCAGAGCCGGGTCAACGCAACTTGTCGGAGGCAACAACGGGGGTCGTGGCGGGTCCAAGCGCTCCAGCTGAAGACGACGCGCCTCATACAGACTCAAGCGAGCCGGACCCGTATGCTTGTAGGGTGGTGGAAGAGGCGCCATCCACCTCTGTGGACGATTGAGCCAGTTTTTAGGACTACAGGGCGGAGGGTATGGCATAGTCATTTTGTTTATCTGGTAATTCAAGATCTGTGTCTTTACAATGTTCTCTCTCTTTGTAATACTACTTCTCCGCTCAGCCCCTTGCAGGATAATCATAGTTCTTATAATGTGCTTCTATTTGCGGCTTTAATGGCCAAATATCTAGTCAGGAAATATGGTTTTTGAGTCGGTTATTGGGATTTTGGTTTTGAAGTCTGTAATCGGAATATGTCTGGGTTTCTATGTTCTTCTCTTCACTGGATAGAGTTTTGTAACAGCAGGCGAGTCTCCTAAACCTGGGGTAGGACAAATGCCTGGCTAGATATGGGTAACAATGTGCAAAATCCATCTCTGTATGATGGTGATATCTGAGGCATGCCTCGTTGTAATTTTCTGAAGTTTTTTGTACTATAATAGAATTAGACTAATTTACAAAAAAAAAAAATATTACTCTTCCTTCACTTTGCAATTGCAATAAGAAAGTAGAGAAATTGAAGAGGAGATTCTCAATGAAAATATTAAATAAGACATTAATGTCACTCCAATGAAAGAATTCATTGAAGATAAAGTGAAGGAATAGGTTGCAGAATGTGCGATTCTAAGAGATAGCTGAGATCTAAACAATATCAGGTGTTATGTCCCTATAATACTAGTGAATTCCCTTATTATTATTGTGTTAGTAACCCCTTATTTTTATTGTTGTGCCCATTCTTTCCCCATATTGTTATTATTGTGCCCCATAGAAGCCCATTATTGTTATTATTGTGCCCTTACATTATTATTGTTATGTCGGGCCTGGTTATATTGTGACCCCTTAGACTCCTAATATAGAAAGGAGGTTTTTTCATTTATATCATCCAAGAGTTGTTCATTTGTTTAATGCAAAGGAGGTTTCCTTCTCGAAGAGGCTTATTTTGGAGTATTTGATCTCTCTTTTCTTATATTTTGTGAGCTAGGTGCATAACATTTTGTATTAAAGCTTTGCATTTTAGGGTTTGTCTACTTCAAATAGACCATCGTGGATGCTTTGCTATAAATTTTGTTCTACGATGTTTAAGAAGCTAAAATTAAAACTCATTTGATTTGAAATATTGATGAACCTCAGGTCTAAATTCCAGGTCGTTTCTTGCTACAGGTTCAGAGATATCAACCAAGGAAGTTAGGGTTGTTGTAGGCTCCCAAATTACATATCAAACAAGTGACCTTAGAAAAATCATCATAACGTTTTCTCTAAGCATTGCATTGAAATTTCATAAACAGTTGTAGACTATAGTTTTTTGGGTATTTGTTTTAGGTCCGAAGGGTGAAACAATGACACGTGGAACTTTGTACAAGTTCTCTATTGAACTAGTCTATAATCAAGTCATTGTTGGATATTTGACACACCTCTTTCTTGGAGAATCCAATCTTGATTAGAATTGTGTGGTTGGAAATAGGACTCAGAGGGATATCATAGGACCAAATTTCAGACACTTGAGATCCGAAATTATAGAGATACAACAAATTCAATATCAAGCTCCTATAAATCGAAAAAATGTGAGTAGTCTTTTTAAACATTTGCATAATTTTGGTTTGAAAAATTATATTGAAGTGATTCAAAGGGAACATTGAAGCATAATTATCATTAATTGATGACTTGAAGAAAGAAAATGGAAACACCTAGTAAGAAACCTGAAATCTCTAGCATGACTCATGAGGAAGAGGAGCAAATGCAACATGATATATCGAAATTACAAGACCAAGTGCAACAAATTTCACTCTCACAAAAAGTAACAAAAGCTAAGATGAATGGTTTAAATAAAGATGTGGAAGCTAAGATGAATGGCATGTAAGCTAAGATGGATTGCGTGGAAGCTAAGATGGAAGGTTTAGAATTAAACATTGAAGATTTGAAGAAAGACATGGAAGGTTCAAAAGGAGGTTTGGAAAAGTTGCTACAAGTAATGCTTCCTAATGGTGAAAAGGTAGTAGAGGAAACTAATGATGAGAAAAAAAAGAAATGTTAATATGATTTCATAGAATCTAATGCTGGATTGAAGACCCACCATGTTCCAAATATAGATATGAGGAAGTTTGATGGAAATGATATTGTAACATGGATACTACAGATGGAGCAATATTTTGATCTCCATAATGTACAAAACACACAAGATAGACAAGGAATTGAATTGCTTCATATATCCAACACCATAGTGTCAAGTAATCGTTGCAAATGGAGGAACCATAAATTGCTCTGGAAAGTGCCATAATATCAAGCTATCCACGGGAGAATATGTATTGAATAGATCAATGCTTTCCATTCCAATGGGTGGTGTTGATGTTGTACTAGGAGTCTAATGGCTACAATCTTTGGGTATGATAGATTTTAATTTTCAGGAACATTTCTTAAAAAAAATTTAAGAAGGAAAGGAAGTTGAATTAAGGGTTATCACAGGGAAACTAGGAAATATAATCATCTCTAACAACATGACAAATATTCTAAATAAATAAAAATGGGGCGTAAATGCAAAATTATGTTCACAAGAGGTTTCCACATCAAAATTGTGTATTTCTCTAGATCTCCAAAACGTTTTGGACAATCATTCCAAGGCATTTGAGACTCCCAAAGGCCTCCCACCTATTTGTGATCATGATGATGCTATTCATTTTGACTCCAGGAAGCGTTCCTCCAAACATCAGGCCTTACATATACCCATATGCCCAAAGGAGTGAAATTAAATGTATGGTTGTAGAAATGCTAGAGGCTGGTATAATTCAACCTAGTCAAAGTTCTTTCTCTGATCCGGTAGTATTGGTGCACAAGAAGGATGGATCATGGCACATGTGTTTGGGTTATAGGGAGCTCAAAAAGCTTAATATTAAAGATAAATTTCCCATTCCTATCATTGATGAATTATTGGATGAATTACATGGATAAATTCACTTCAGTAAGTTGGATCTTTGTTCAAGATATCATCAAATCAGAATGAAGACTGAAGACATTCCAAAAACAACATTTAGAACTCATGAGGGTCATTATGATTTTTTGGTCATGCCTTTTAGACTTACCAATGCACTTTCTACATTTCAAGGTTTGATGAATTCCATTTTCAAACCCTTCATTAGAATATTTGTGTTAGTATTTTTTGATTATATATTAATCCACAACAATTCTTGGAAGGATCATGTTCAACATGTTGACTGGGTGCTCAAACTATTGGAAGAGAAATAATTATATGCAAAAACCCCCAAATGATTATTTGGAGTACAATAGGTGGAATATATGGGTCATATTGTATCTCATGAAGGTGTTAAAGTAGACCCTAACAAAATTAAAGCCATTAAGGAATGGAAAATCCCCACATCCATAAAGAATCTGCTAGGATTTCTCGGCTTGATAGGGTATTATCACAAGTTTGTTAAGAATTATGGGAGAATAGGAGCACCTATAACAAAATTACTAAAGAAAGATTCATTTTATTGGAATTCAAAAGCAACGAAGGCCTTTGAACATCTTAAATAAGAAATGTGCCAAACATCGGTCTTAGCTATGCCAAATTTCACAAAAACCTTTACTGTGGAATGTGATGCCTTAGGAAATGGAATTGGCATTGTCTTAATGCAAGAGGAAAGACCAATTTCTTTTGAAAGTCATCCAATCAAAGGAAAGTATTTACACAAGGTTATTTATGAGAAGAAAATGTTGGCAATACTACATGCACTTAAGAAATGGTGACCTTACCTAATGGGAAGACACTTCAAGGTAAAAAAAGATCATGATAGTAATAAATACTTTTTAGAATAAAGATTATATTTAGAAGAGCAGCAAAAAATGGGTCACAAAGATGTTGGGTTATGACTTTGAAATCATCTACAAAAAAGGGAAGCAAAATGTTGTTGCAGATGCACTCTCAAGAAAGGATGAGGATGTGGAAGAATTGTTTTTTGCAATTTCTATTATCCAACTAGATTGTATAAACGAAGCAAGGGATGAATGGAAGAATGAAGAAGAAGTGTGGGAACTCATTCAAATGTTACAACAAGATCCTAGTACATCTCATACATTTAGCTGGAAAAATGATTCATTATGGTACATAGATCACTTATACCTCTATAAGAATTCCTAATACAAACAAAAGATTCTTCTGGAATTGAACACCTCTCCCTTAGGAGGGCACTCAATATTTTAAAAAAATTACCACAGGGTTAAGAAGGAATTTTTTTTGGATGATCTTAAATCTGATATTCAAAATTTTGTGGCAGAATGTTTGGTTTTCCAACAAAATAAAGTTGAGACAATTAAGACCCCAGGTCTGTTACAACCTTTATCCATTCTAGGTCAATGTTGGGAGGAGGTTTCAATGGATTTATCATAGGTTTACCCAAGTCTGAAGGAAAGAGTGTCATCATGGTGGTAGTTGATAGACTTACCAAGTATGCGCACTTTTGTGCATTATCGCATCCATTTAAAGTGAGTACAATTGCTACTGCATTTACAGAAACAATTCGAAAGCTACATGGAAACCAAAATATTATTGTAAGCGATAGAGATCCCATTTTCACTTGAAATTTTTAGATAGAATTATTTTCTTATCTAGGTACTCAGTTAGCTCATAGATCATCTTATCATCCTCAATCTTATGGAAAAAATGAGATAGTGAACAAATGTTTGGAAGGATATCTTAGTTGCTTTGTATCTGATAAACATACATAATGGGTCAAGTGGTTTCCTCTGGTTGAATGGTGGTATAACACTTCCTTCCATATTGCAGCAAAAAAGACCTCATTTCTGGGACTTTATGGATATCATCCACCCTCCATCACATCATCTTTAAAAGAAAATTCTAAGGTTAAAGCAGTTGAAGATCACATTGAACATCAAGAACAAGTTCTCCAATTCTTAAAGGATAACCTCACTTTTGCGCAAAATAGAATGAAACAACAGGGAGATCAACATCACAACGAAATAAGTTTTGATGTAGGTGACTGGGTATTTCAATGACTACAACCATACAAACAAATGTCCCTCAAGCAAGCTAATAAGGATAATACATTATCACGAAAGTGGTATGGTTCGTACAAGGTACTACAAAAGATTGGTACTATGGCATACAAATTGGAGCTTCCCTCATCTTCTTGAGTGCAACCAGTTTTCCATGTTTCATTCTTAAAGAAGGTTATAAGTGACAAGCTCCTAGTTCAAACAATATTTCCATAACTTGATTAGGAATGAAAATTCATATTGGAACCTGAAGCAGTCATAGAAACAAGAAATCTATAGCTACAAAATCGATCAATTTCAGAGTATCTCACAAAGTGGAATAACTTACCCGCTGAAGATTCCACGTGGGAAGATGAGAATTTTATACAAAAGCATCCATAACTGCTCAAGCATTGAGGACAACACTTTTTTGAAGGACAGGGGCATGTTAGGTCCTTATAATACTGGTATATTCCCTTATTATTATTGTCATAGTAACCCCTTATTATTGTTGTTGTGCCCATGTTGTCCCCATATTCTTATTCTTGTGCCCCATAGAAGCCTGCTATTGTTATTATTGTGCCCTTACCTTATTATTGTTATGTCGCCTCCTTTACATTACACAAATGAATAATTCTTGGATGATACAAATGACAAAACCTCCATTTACAATGTAAATGAATGTTTGGAATTTGTTTTGGTTATCAGATATAAATTGTATTTGTTTTTATTAACATTGAATCTCAATACAACTATAGTTAATGTAACTATGTTGATTACCATTGAAAGCTTCTTAAGAAGAAAAATTGATTATTATATTCCAATTGCTTTATTTACGAATGCATGTATAAAAGTGAGAGTTGTATACAACAATGTTTCATTGTGTGGGACTTAGAATGAGATTTTTCATTATGAAGAGCAATCTTATTAAATAGAGTAAAATATTTGCACAATGTGTAGGTTTTAACCCTGTACAGAAATTACCCGCAAATGAATTCTTAAAAATAGAAAATATACAATGGTGAGAAACACAAAACATTACATAGAGATATTCCCCTGGATCCGAGAAACCAAACTATGAGATTGATTTTCATTATATTCCTTTCAATATTACAACACATATATATACATGTTGAAGCATTCGTAAACCTTAATTCATTAACCCTATAAGATACCATTGGCAGAAGACCATCATGCTCAAAACCATGTGCAAAACCCATGCACAAAATCATAGGCAGGTCTGCCCACCTAATATAGGGTCCAAATTGTTTTTCCTAGGCGCTGCCCCAGACCACGTGCAGAGGCCTATCGCCCCCTTGCAAACCCCCTAACAAGGGGAGCTTTCGCCCCAGTATGTCGTGGAAAGAATATAACACACACCCAACACAATGGAACGTTGACTATGACTAAATAATTTTTGTCTAATAATAAATTCTATCACTTTGTAAAAGGTTAAGAGAAACTTATGACACAATAAATTATGTTGCTCAACTTGAAAGAAAGATATCATAATAATAAAAATAATAATAAATTAACCTATGGGTTCTATATTTTTAAGCATTGTGCAAAAACTCCATATCTTTGTTTTCAACAGTCAATGGCAAATTAGTCTTTGTAATTAATTTAGTTATAGAAGTGTACAATTTGTTTTCTTAAACTTCTGCTAGATATAGAAATCCATTTCATTGTGCAGATGACTTCTTTTTAGAAGTTCATATTAAATCTTACATTGTGTGCACGAAATTACTCTTGCATAATGAAATATTTTATTAAACAACTATAAACCTAAAAATAATAAATATAAACTAAATTAATTTAACTTTATAAACAATTAGTAAAGGCATTATGAATGCAATTTATGTTATTTTTAATGCATGTGGGAAAGCTTGACCTAGTAAGCATAGAACTATAATTGTATGTAGAGTTTTCATTATACAGAGGAAGTTTATCTTTGTTACACTTGGATACTAAGTTTGTGCCTAAAATTGTAATAATTTCATGTATACATAATCATTTTCTTCTGATTCAGTTTTTGGAATAATGAAATGCATAACATTTGTTATTTGCATAATATTTCTGAATACTATATGCATTTTTTACAAGTGTTTTTTTAATGTATGTGAATAGATGTTGTTGTGCGGGAGAATGAGTGTGTGAAGCAAGGAATAAAAAAATTAATTCAGTGTAACAAAAATCTTCATTGGCAATGTTGTGGTTTTGCATATCAATTTCCTATCATTAAAATTATTTCCCATACATTTGTGAATTAAATAATAATGATAAAATATTCAATTAAATGTTTTTTAGTGTGCATAAGAAACTATTGGAGTTTGTATTTTCCAATCTTTCATTTCCCTATGAACTGACTATGGTGAGTTGTAAACTCACATAGGAACTTGTATTGACCTAGTTGTCATAGTTATCCTTAACTGACATTAGGCCTTCTCCATTGGTATATAATGGAGGCTTTCTATATACATTTTACATAAACTTGTGAGTAATTCAATACTCTAACATGGGTTATCCTTAACCGACACTAGGCCTTCTCCATTGGTATATAATGGAGGCTTTCTATATACTTTTTATGTAAGCTTGTGAGTAATTCAATACTCTAACATGGTATCAAAGTCGATGCCCGCCCTACTGAAGTTTTTAATTTTATGGAATCTGGTTTCAATCTAGTTTGGTCTTGAATGAATTCTCATTGTTATCATGGGTCTATCATTGTCTCTCAAGATCACAGCCAGGCATACTGTCTATGTGATTATGTGTTGAGATCATGATTTTCGCAATGTCTACTCATTCAATCTGAGGGCCATTAAAGCTAATTTTTGAAACTTTCTTTCCAATCTGGCTTAGTTTATGAGTCGACGGACTTTTCTTTCTTCGCTAGAGCTCCAAGGAAAGGTGGATCAAAAAAATTGAGTCATATTGTTTTGAGGTTCTTTGGTATATTCACCATGAACAATTGTTCTTTGGTATGTTGAGCTTTTGCATGCTTTTAGTTTCACCTATTTCACCATTGTTTTTTATTAAAGAAAATTTAAAGGGGGATTTTCAGACTCTTTCTTTTTTCATTAAGGAGAAAGGACTTTAATTAAAGGAAAAAGGCACTTCATAAAATTATTTTTTTGAAAAGGGAGAAAAGTATCGAGATTCTCTATGTTATTTGTTGATTCTTTATAAGGGGTTATGAAATACTTAAGCATGTTGATGAAAACATACTTGGATTCATTTTATTTGTGTCATGATTGGAAGCTTCAAGTTTTTGTTGTCACAAGTCTTTTTTATAGTAGTTTTTTCTTTTGCAGCTTTTGAATTTTCCAACTTTGTTTTCAAGATGGGTAAAAGGTTGCAAAAAAATTGTGAGAAGAAGGTAGTAGATGAACCTCGTAAATATGTTTTCTAATTGCAGTTTGTGGTAGTTGTCTTGTAAGCAGAGAATGAAACTCTTAAAAAAAGGTTGCATACATTAGTAGCTGAGAAAATCCAAAAGGTTGACCATTTGGAATCAACCATGGGAAAACATTTCCAGATACTTGTAGGCGATTTTCAAGAGAAGATGGATCTCCTTGATGATTTGTGGGAGGAAGTTGAGTCTTTTTCTCACTCAAAATTGAAGAGGTAACTGTAAGAGAAAAACCATTAGCATGTTATGGAGATTTCTTTCTTAAAAGAAGCAATGTTGGAACAACATCAACTTTTGTCTCAACAGTTGACTAAAAAATATGAGGTAATTCAAAAGTTGCAAGAGTCTAAGAAACAACTTGAAATGGAAGTTGATCATCTTCAAAAATGTCAAATGAGGACACTTGATGTTGAGCTTACAAGCTCTCATTCTTCCACACTTGATGATGTTCATTTTCATATGGTTGATACAGATGATCATGAATCATCACATGCTATTATTGCACCTAGTTTTGAAAAACATACTACTTGTATTGGATCCCGATTGCTGAGAAAAAATGGATATATCGGAGGAGGACTTGGGAAGAATGGATAGGAAATTGTTAATCCTATTAATACTGTAGTGTAGACATCAAGAGAGGATCTTGGATATGTTCCTGATGCTGCCTCATCACTTACATTCCTCTGTGAGCTGTTTGAAGGGAATGTTCCTCTTAACTATGTTTATGACATTGCTATTAATGTCGTTCCAAATGAAATGTTGTGGCACCTAGTTTTGAATATGAAAAAACAAAGACTTAGGCATCTCCACATTCTTATCAAAGGAAATCATCCAGGTTCCAACATTCTTGATTAATTTGGAGTCCAACATTCAAATCATTACAAAAGAAATGTGAGAGAATGCATCGTGGACTAGTGCCAACCATCAGGATCAATTGTGGATGGATTGATGGAGGGTCATGGCATCATTTCAACCAATGCTTGAGGAGTTCATATAACCAAGCTGCATCAAGTGTTCATTGTTGATTTCCCCTATTCCCTCAATTGTGTTTTAGGGGGGTGATTAGATGGTGACAGATGTTGTCATTTCCTTGTTGACAATTGTCATTTTTTGTTTGATTAGTGTGATGGTGACGGTGTTCAAACCACTTTAGGAGTGTTGTTGCATGGCATTTGAGTTGAGTTTCCCATACTTACATGCCTCATTGGTTGTTTGTTGGTTGATGGTGTTTATTTTGTTTGAAGCCTTGTCCTGGTTCTTTACCAATGCCTTTTTTTTAAAGCTTTTATAGAGAAGTTGACAATGTTTTCCACCCTCGTGCCTTTTCAACAATCCTACTTCAGAAATTGACCGACCTCATTGAGGTTTCATGACTATCATTATCAGATTTTTGGTACTTCATCATTCCGTACTTCATTGGAGCTGGCCTATGTTTCTCCATTCAGTAGAACATTATGATATCTACAATTTTATCTACACGATAATTTTAACATTGTCTTCTCTCTCTCTTTTTGGGGGTGGGAGTTTTTTCCTACATTTTTTTTCTCTCTTTCTCCGCTTAGGAGAGTTTGTACATGGGTACCTTATCAGGCCTTATTGCCATGACCAATTCTTTGTTTTCTTTTTTCTCTGATCTCCCTATGTTTCACTTAAGGGGGGGTGTTTGAATTTGTCTTTTCCAACGCTTCATTTCCCTATAAGCTAAGTATGGTGAGTTGTAACCTCACATAGGGACTTGTATTTACCTAGTTGTCATAGTTGTCCTTAACCAAGGCTGGGCCTTCTCCATTGCTATATAATGAATATTTTCAATGTACTTTTTACATAATCTTGTGAGTAATTCAATACTCTAACAGAAACATTACTATTATTGAAATGATGCTAACGGAATTATGTAATTGTAATCAATGTGGAAGGGGCACACTGCAAAAGGAAAATGAAAAATATTACTACAAGTAGTGTTATGTACAACGGAAAAAGAAATATTTCATTATGTGGAGTAAACTTTCCTCATTTTCTTACTCAACATCATGACATTAACAATTTAATATTCTATAATTTAGGGAGTGAACAAATCGACACATAATCAGAAACGGTAAATGCTACTACTTATAAATTAACACTGATATAATAGTGGATGCGATTATTGATAGCCTGCAAGCTAGGTGTTATTATTAGAAAATATTCACATTTAATTTGTTTTGTACATGGAGTAAATGATTTCTGAATTTCAATATATGTTTTTAAATATTTTCCACTATTTCTCCAAAATGTCGTCAATGTTGTTTTTGAATTTCTATTTATTCAAAATGTTCCCTAAAACATATTTCACACACAAAATATATAGTGTAAATGAAAAAGTAGAAAATTTATTACTATCAAGAATCACAATGATATTGAAAATCCTGAAGCTTGCTAACTACAATCGGGTTATCAAAAAATATGTGCCAGATTTTCTAAAAATCATGGCAGAATTTCTATTGTTTTCTGAGAAGAACTGTGGCATGTCTAGATTATGTGAATCATTTTTACTATTTCTAGTAAATACCGAGTTTGCTATTTTGAATTGATATTTATTGAGACTATCCTATAAAATATATTTCACACACATAATAGTTATAGGTGGTGATTGTTTAGCATATCGATAAATATATACCTAAAGGGTAGTGAAAACATTATTGATTGACATAATATTTTAAATGTACAGAGTAAAAATGGATACTAGGGGAAGGAAAGAAGTTATTTTCAGTTATACGATTAACCCATTTACTCCTATCTATCAGAACTTTCAGAGGTTAGTTAGGTATTAGTGATATGTGAATTTTTCCATGCAAGAGAAGAATAGTGATAAGATTTAGTCCAGCAGATTAGGGAATGTTGCATGCATCCCAGAAGTGTTTGATTTTAGAGAGATTGTTTATTTGTGCACACATAATTTTTATTTTAAGATAAGAAAAATTACACTAGTAGCCAAAAATACTATTATTTATTTGACTTCAGATGTATTGAGGCACATATTCAAGCTACTAAATCTAGATATATGCTTAAATTTGTCAAAAACAATAGCTTTTTAGAGTCATAGGAAGGTACCTTGAACTTGATTCAAGAGATCATTTCGCCAACCTTTGAGGCTCCTTATGATTTTTCCTTTCTAGATATTACTTTGTTTAGAAAACCATTTAGAGAGTTATTTTGAGTTTGTTCCCATATAATGGGCCAAGAAACTATGACCAGTGTCCCAAGATCCATTCTCTATGTGCTCTATTATTCATATAAAAAATTGTGTATTCGATTGGGCTGATTTTATTTCAAATGAATTAGCTTTTCAATTACTGAATTTGTTAAAAACTGGTGGTTTCTTCATGAAGATATATCTGATAAAAACCCTCATCTCAATTCATGTCCTTGATGACTTTCCACATAACCCTAATTTTAATTTTGACAAAGAAACAATGTAGTTTGGGTATCCCATATTGTGGTGGCAGGTATCTACTTCAAATTTTTGTCTAATTCAAGATAGTTTTGTAAAGAAAGTTATTTGCATGATACATAGATAAGAGCCCCATTGAATATCTAGAAAACAAAATGTTTTCCAGTGGGGAAAAGTGATATATGAAGAAAGAGGAAATAATACGTTTATTCGATTTTATGGGTTTCGAGGTAAATTGTTGGATCCCTAAATTTTCCTCATTTTAACACTCTATTTCCTTTTATTTTTACCTATCCCATATATGTTTTTGCTATGTTTACAAGCTATAAGACCATTCGACCCAAGGTCACGGAATTTCGACACGACACAATAGAGTCATTGACTAAGCTATAACACAAGCTAGAGAGGTTGATCCTAGACATTACAGATGTTGGGATTGATGACGTGCCTCTCCACTATCTGAGGCACAATGTGGGGATTCCTAGACTGATTAGTTTCCTGCTACGAAGAGTAGTTCATGGTATTATTTGCTACCATGATCATCATGCATAACTACTAGTCTTAGGGATAGATTTTGTTTCTTGATGATGCATCGCCATTTTTGGATAATAAAGACCATGGGACCTCATGACTTTGGATGACATTTTTTGAAAAACCACACTTTTTACAAATATTTTATTTAATGAAAACTAATATTTCTATCCTAATCTATCTTGCACAATATATGGATGAATATTGTTTTTGATTTCTTGCAGATGTTTATAAATTAGAATGCATCAATAATAAAGTGTAATGCAAGATAAATAGGAAAAGTAGTAGAAAATCGTAAAAAAATGCTAAAAAAATTTTGCACATAAAACATAATTACAATGTACCCATGGAGAGGCACATTCCCCCTGAGTTTTGTTTGATCTACTTAAGTAAACTATAAATATATCTCAGGCTTATGAAATAAAGGTTTGTTCATAAAATCATATAGAATACTTGGTTTAAAAAGGGACTCGTTTCATTTTTAGTGAGCTTGAAATAAAACAATGCTCATTAATTTCATTAATTGGTTTCACTTTTATGCGAGCTTGAAATGGAAATAACTATGCTCACAAGAAATTTATTTCATTTTTAATGAGGTGGAAACAATAAAACAACTATCCTCACAGCCAATTGTTTCATTTTTTAATGAGGTTGACACAATAAAAGAAGCATTCTCTGAGGCACTTGTTTCATTTTTAATGAGGTTGACACAGTAAAAGAATCATCCTCACAAATATTTGTTTCATTTTTTAACAAAGTTGACATAGTAAAAGAACCATCCTCATAAGTATTTGCTACATTTTTTAGTAAGGTTGACACAGTAAAAGAACCATCCTAATGGGTTGTTTGTTTCATTTTTTAATGAGGTTGACATAGTAATAGAAGCATCTTCAGGGGTTGTTTCATGTTTGTGTGATTTTGAAATGAAAATAACTATGATTGTAAGAACCCATTTCATTTTTTGATGAGGTTGACACAATAAAAGAACCATGCTCTCGTGACTTGGATCATGTCTTCCATTTGCAAGAAACACATGCCAAGGGATATTTCTGGACCATGGCTACCAAGAGATCTTCATTAGAAGGAAGAATATCTCTCTGGAAAGAAGACATGTGAAGAGAATCAAAAGGAGTAAGAAAATCCATTTCAAATTCCCCCATAAGGTTCCCTATGTCAATTACCAGATCTAAGTCAAAATAAATTGAGCAGATAGTGAGAAGCTCACTTGCATCAGCAACTGAAAACATCAGACTGGTTGCCACATAATTAACCTATGCTAGGGTTTATACCACTTGCATATAGGGAACATTAAGGGATACTAGATGGTTGGTATTCAAATCGAGATCAACAAATGAAAGTTGATGAATAGTCACAATGTTTGCATTGTGAGGAAAATACATCACTCGAAAGAGTGTCGATACGACCAATTTCTAGCATAGACATAGTCTCGCCCAAGGAGAAATTTAAATCCAAGGTTCCTTGGACAAGCATAAGATCAATACAAACAATATTTCCTTCCAGAGTAACATGTAACTTAGGAAGGATCCTTAAAGGCTCACTAATGGTTTCATTAAAAGATAAAATATTATGTGTAACAGGTAGAAGACGAGGGGAACCCAAATATTGCCAAGTCAATGAGGATAGAATACTGAAAAAGCACCATCATCTACATTTTTGTGTCGTTCATTCTTACCATACACTTTCAAAATGATTTGGAAAGGGGTGGAAGAAGGAATATGAGTCATGTCAGTCTATTCCAATCAAAGGAAGTAGCCTCATTACTTGGAGGGGGATCAATGGAAATAGGTGAAATGCCCCCATGTGTAGAAGAATATGAAGTAAGGAGAAGAAAATGAGTTGTATTAAATTCACTCTCTAAAAGGAGAGTGGGATTTACTAACGATGGAATTGAATTGACCACTTGATCAACCAATGGCTCCCCAACCTAAGTGATATGTGTTTCACTTCGCCAACTAACTGTAGGTTGGGATAAATTTTATGGTTACTAGTTAGAATTTGTTGTTATGGAATAGTATGTTTTTCCAGTAGGGACAAGGTGACTATGATGAATCTGTTTGCATAACCTACAAGGAAACCTAATTTTACCCTTTTTCCTACGAACCTTACAATCACTAGTTCACGAATCAATTGTAGGTTGATAAGAATTTTCTAACTACACCTCCAAGATCTTAAGAATACCATGTTTTGTAATGGATGCAACACCCTCCAAAATTTTGGCTTGTATCCAAATTTCAGAGCCTTCCTTGGTTTTTCCTTTAATGGTTGCAAACACTCGAGCTTCCCCCATGAGCTCTTGTGAAGTCTTTTCACCCTTTTTCTTGTTTGACCAGCAGTGGTCTTTTAGCATATTGAGTCTATTTTCATGCTTTCTATCTTGTTTTGGTGAGTTTGAAGGTTTGTCTTTTTTTTTTTGAGTTGTCTTCACTATGTGAACACTCATAATACTTACACACAAATTTGTAAGCACTGTCGCATAAGTGTCATCACGATCTTCCAAAGGACTATCACAAGTGTCATGCTTGTCACACTCAACTCTAATATAGTCTCACCATCTCACTAAGGGCATGTTTTGTCTTTTTGTCCTGGTGGTCTATGTTGTATCATCATTGAAGTATGCTAAGTGTGTGATCATGATGTCAAGTCTACACAAGTTCACTTGCTTTCAACACTTAGTAATTTTCTTGAAAATCTATCTGATCGAACAATCCTCTTCCACGAGACCCTGACTAAGCTACACTACACAGTCTTAGCCCTCAGTGACCTTGATATGTTGCCTGGAACTATGCAGTGCTTGAGATTTTCCTCCAGGTTAGCTGCACTACACAATCCCAGAGATCAGCAGCATGTCTTCCTCCCAACACTGTGCAGAAATTGCCTCATATCAAATATACACTACACATTTCTCAAGCACATTCATCATGCCTCCTTCTTGTTTGCTGAAAGCCTACACTACTCTAAGACCTGGTCTTGCAATGTTCCCCGAAATTGCATAGTCATGTCTAGCAACTCCTCTGCTACCTTTCTTTGCATTGTTCTCCAAAACTTGAAGACTTGCCCAACTAGTCCTCTGCTGCCTTGCTCTTCACTACCTTCAAAAACTACACAGACATGCCCAATGGTTCTGTCTACTACCTATCCTACATTATTCTCCAAAACTGTGTAGTCATGTTTAGAAGGTCCTTTGGTGCCTTGTTCAGCATTGTTCTCCAAAACCGTGCACACATGCATAGCTGACCCTCTACTTTATTTCTTGCACTACTCTCAGAAACTGTGCAGAACTACCTAGTAGCCCCCCTACAACCCTTTCTTGTCTTCCCTACAGGAACTGCATGGAAGTTGCCCCCCTTAGGGTCCCACCTTGTAGCTTCCACTGATGTTCTTCACTGTGCAATTCTACCTCCTAGTGGTCATTGCACAAATTTTCTCAATAGTGCAGGTTGTCCTCCCAGAGTTCCTTCTTATAGCCTGAGATGCACTCTGCAGTGTCTTAGTGAGTTTTCCTCCCTCCCTGTCACTCGTAACATGATAAAAATGAATCACGCTATAGTAGGAGGTTTTGGATTTGATGTCATTCAATCATGAGCAAATTGCAGGAATAGGTGCACTAATAGATCATCGAGAGAAGACTTGCATGTCGCTGAATGGATGTACCAAGCACAAGACTTGCATGCAGCTGGATGGATGTACCAAGCACATCAAGAAATAATCAAAAGGAACATATGCATTGAACCATCATGCAAGAACAAGACCATTGAAGACCCCGTAGAACTATGCCATGCAAAGGATAAGACAAATCACACCAAGAGTACATCCATCAGTCAACAATGCAACATCTTGACACAGGCACCACAGTCAACCAGTACATGTCAACAGTGTCATGTCAAGTTGTGTCATGAGATGTCTTGGCTACATCACCACTATGGGCCATATCCATTGTAAATAAATGTAATGTAAAGTGAAGGCCAATGGACACACACAAGAAGTTGAATATTCATGCCAGTTGAAAAGTCATTGGAATTTGAATGGTCATGAGGTAGTCCAAGAGTCACAAGGATCAATCATCACCCTTGGCTATATATAACCATCCCATTGTATGAACACGGGACTTTTCACCTTGGCTCCTCCCACATAGCCTTGAGAGTCTGTAGTCTGTTCTTTAAGGAGTGAAGAGTGGCTCCAATGTACCACTACTGTGACTATTGATCTATGGTGTATCGATGTGTCCTAGGATTTTTTCTTAATTCAAAATCCTATTAAGACTAGCACATTTTCACACATGTTTTCTAGATTTTTGTAAGACTACACTTTAAACATTTATAATGCATGTTTTCGTAGCCTGTAATAAGGTAGTTGAACTACTTTGGTAGTTTTAGTACTTACATTGTTGAATACATGTTGTATTACTTATCATTGATGTCTCATCCCAGTGGACTACTCCGTGGGATACAAGAAAACCCACCTTTGTGTATTGGCGATCACCACTTTCACATCCTTGTGGAATACTCCGTGGGATACTCGACAATCCATCTTCCTGGTTACAACAACTATCACTTCCATGTGGACTACTCTGCTAGGTGGTGTATGCTTTGTCCCCTTCACCTCAGTTTTAACAACTATCACATCTTCTTTGGACTATTTCGTTGGGTACTAGATAGATGTTCCTTGTTCACGTGTGTCTCTTCCTAGTTGATACTACTAGCTCTCACTTAGAGACTCACATTATTCTCCCCCTTTGTAGTAAGAGAACCTTGATAGAGTTACATTACGCGTTCACTAGGCACATGTACCTTCCTTTTTGGTGATACTAGCATAACACTCTCATGTGCTGACAGCTACAGCCAAGATAAATATCTATGTAAATGTCAACCAGGCCATCATACTAGATGTGACTCCTACACTAGATAGTGCGAGGTCTAATTGGGATTTCATATCAGGGAGATCCCTTTTATTGGCGGGTCCAGCACCATAAAACAAATGGCGCTAGAAGGAGGGACAGATGATAGGCTATTCCCATAGAGTCCGGTTTGAATCTCTTATTCAAAATTGGCTCTTCCTAAAATCATAATCCCAGGATATCTTTCTACAAAGTTCGAATATACAATCCCCGCGGAAGTCATCGATGACCTATCCAAGTAAAATTTCAGTGGTGAGGGTGAACCATATTTTCATGCGCATGTGTTCCAAGTTATAAACGTTTGCCTATGCCACAAGATAGAGTATGAATATGTTTGGACTATATTACTCACCCTCACATTCGAAGATCATGCTTAATGCCAGTGCTACACATTACCCTTTTCCTCTATTGATTCATTTGGTCAACTTGGCGAAATGATGATTAAAACGTTTGATGAGTATAGCCACCGGGATTTCCGTGAAAAAAAAGGTTGTTTAAGTATGGAGCCTTACAAATTAGTTAAGGACTTTTTTGATTAATTCCTTCACCTTTGTTATGAAATTCCTAAACAACTTATGAAATTTGACTTCTTGAGAGAAAAGTTTAAATGCTTGGTTCATATGTCTCAATATGGTGAAACTCCCGATTTCCCTTCCTCCCCAACTCTTGCGGGTCATGAGGCTTCTCATATTGCAAAGGAGGAGCCCAACACCCCGTTTTTTCCTTGTCATCCTCCCTTTCTAGTCCTGATGTGGGTGCCCTCTTTCGATGATTACAAAGCTGAGAAATTTGCTTTGTGGGTGCCCCCTTACAATGATTACAAAGCTAAGAAATAGACGTAGCATGTACCCAGCCCATCTTCTCATCTGTCTACCGCTTCTATGGAGGAAGTGTTGAAAATAATACTGGGGGGGGGGGGGAATCAGTATTAGAAAATCAATTGTTTTTCATTTCCATAATCAAATTCATATACACTACTTCAGTTAAGGGAACTCGCATGTACACACAACTGTGTTTAATGTAACTTACGTATATCCACCAAACTTATGATTCAGTTAATTCATTAGATTTGGCTCTTAATCAGTGCATCAAAACTTCATTGACCATATAAATAGTATCCAGGTGCAGTAAAAACATAACAGATCATCACACATAAGAAAGACACATGAACACCAAGATATAAGGTGGAAACCCAATGTGGGTGAAAACCACTTGCTGCAATTGTATCTATCTTCTTTTAATAATAAGAATATTCTATTTACAATTTTTGTACTGGTGTAGCCTTATACCAGTATGTAGGCTTCTACCAGTCGAAGGCTACAACCTTCTCTCGTTCTCTAGCTTCTACTGGAAGGGAGCTACAACCCCCTAGCTCTTGTATTAGCTGATATGTTTACTAGTACGTAGGTGTCGGCCTACAGAAGGCTACAACCTTCTCTTTTCTTCCAGGGACCATGTTTCATAAATTTTCAGACTGGATCCATCAACAACATCATTCAACATCAAATATATCTACATCAACCAATATCCTTATGAGCCAACCACAACCGATTCAATCAATCACTCCATCAACTTGATCATTCAGAATGTTGTCACCAGAATACAATAACCAGAACCCAAACAATAACCCAAGACACTGCAATAGCAAACAAAAGTAACTAAAACATATTTTTTAAGGTATAGGCTACTTCCATGTGTCAAACTTGCATGCATAAGCACTTTCCTCAAAGCGAACCAGCGTATAGATCTACAAATCAAATTTATGATGTATACATTGTTTTGATATGTAGAACCAACATGTATATGCTTATTTTCTAAGGTGAACCTGCGTATAGATCTGTAAAAGATTATTTAAACATAAAAATATTCGAGACATCAGTCATACCCAGATCATTATATTTACAGACTACAACATGCGCCAGTTATTCAGATACATGATCAAACCACATAAAGATAATTCACTTCAAGCCTTAAGATCCTGATACATCATTAGATCTTATCCTTCATCAAGCGCTAAGGTTCTTCCTTGGTTCAGATCAAGCACAACATGATAAGCCAATAACCTACATATTAGATCCCACACTATGTTAGATATTTGATACTTGCACACATTGGCCTAATGATCTTCTCCTCCTTTTATAGTTTTAGGCCTTACTCAATACTATCGACCAAAACCACTTAGGACCAATACCTTGGACCAAATACCTGGGGTCAATAACTTGGACCCAATACCTTGGACCAATACCATGGATCAAAATACCATGGACCAATTACTTTAGATCAAACACTTAGATTTCCAAGGTATACACGCTTTTCCTTTTGCGAAAGTGCATGTGTACGTATATGCGTATTGTATATAGTGAACCCGCATGTATACACAACTTGGTCAATGATGAACCTGCATATACCTCTCTTTCTTCATTTTGTGTAGTCTAATCTATAACTCTATGTTGTTAACCTGCAATATTGTGTTATGTCATCTAAGCAAGTTTCTTTTTGAACTGATTCCTTGAAGCTGCCCTGCATTTCATCATATTTGTAAACACTCCTATCATGCATTTTGTCACATCTGGTATCTCTTCTGTAGATTCATCTAGTTACCATATACAAGTGAGTTGTTCTGCTACAAGTGGGTTGCCATCAAGTACAACACATACATCATATTGCCAACAATCTCCCCCTTTGGACTTGATGGCAACAACCAAGTCACTCTCCCCCTTTGTCATCAAGGGCAAAGAGTCATGCTCCCCCTAAGTGCATGCTGAATTCTCTGATATGTTGAAGTGTGCTGATTGAGCTCCCATGATCGAGTCCATGCTCCCCATGATCATAAGCAAGGTTTGTAAAAAGATGTTCTAGAACATGACTCTATACATACATCACAAATGACCTTCCTATCACCAATGACTCATACATGCATCCATCTCCCAACCAAGTGGGGATATACCAGATTTGACTCATCCACCTAACCTAGTGGGGATATATCAATTGTTTATACATGTCAAAAACAAGAAACATTACGTCATCCATCCCATGTATAGTGGGGTTACAAATTAGGTATTTTCATGACCATTACATTAAAAGATATACATGACATATATAACAGAGACCAAGTGTCTTAAACAAGACCATGATAGTCATCAACAACTATCATCAGCAACATCTATCAATAGCATCCAGACCAATAACCTGTATATGTCCATCATTAGTTCCCAAAATATCATCAACCATGTTCTCCCCCTAAACATGTTCCACCTATTCACTGTCAGATCCAATCATTGCACATGTGAGTAAGAGATATCAAAGCATCATCAATAATCAAATATACATCAAGTAATCAACAACACTATGAGGACCAATATATTAGCAGATTGAAATCATCATCAAACATAGCAGATAATTGAAAGAACCATAGCAAACCCCCTCTTTCCTAGGTTTGGCCCATTATTTGTCTTCAAACCAACAAATATGCGACTGTGTCCACAGAAACTCGCATATGTATGTGACTAAACTTCTTGAAACTCACGTATAACCACCTTTCTCTGAAAAATAAGATTTAATAGCAAGATGATGCAAAAACTACTCCTAGCTTTTGTCTGAGATATTCAAATGTCTCTCTAGGCAGTGGTTTAGTGAATATATTAGCAACCTGTTCTTTGGAGGGAAGATACTCTAATTCGACCTTTTGTTCAAGAACTTATTCACGAAGGAAATGATATTTGATGGGTACGTGCTTGGTCTTGGAGTGCATGGCTGGATTCTTTGAAATACTGATGGAACTTGTATTATAACATAGAATGGAGATGGGTGGAGTACCTATGATCTTAATATCTTGCAAGGTTTGCATCATCCAAAGTAATTGTTTGCAGCAAGACGCAGTAGCCACGTATTATACTTTAGTTGTAGATAATGCAATTGAACTTTGTTTCTTGTTGAACCAAGACACCAATCTAGAACCCATATAGAATGCACCACCATTAGTGCTTTTCCTGTCATCAACACTTCCTGCCCAATATGCATCTGTATATGCATGAAGTGTAAGATGTGTATCTCTAGGATACCATAAACCAAAGTTCTGTGTTCCTTGAAGATATTTGAAAATCCTTTTGACTGCCTGAAGGTGTGATTCCTTTGGATCTGCTTGGAATCTTCTAGCTATTCCCGCTGCAGGCATGGTGTTCGCTCAGGTACCTATTAGATAAAGCAGACTACCAATCATGGATCTGTAAGTTGGTTGATGTATCATTGTTGATTCATCATTTGAACTGAGACTACATCCTATTACCATTGGAGTGCATACTAGTTTAGAATCTTCCATGCTGTACTTTTTGAGGATCTCTTTGAGATATTTGGCTTGTGAGAGAAAAATACCATCTTTATATTGTTTAACTTGTAGACCAAGAAAGTAGGTAAGCTCACCAAGAAAGGACATTTCAAATTCTTGCTGCCTTACTAAATCAAAATTCTGACTCATGGATTCTTCATTGCTACCAAAAATGATATCATCAACATACACAACAATTATTAGAAATTTATCAGTGTCCATATTTGTATATAGATTTCTATCTGTTGTCCCCTTTGAAAAACCCTGTTGGTGGAGATATTTGTCAAGATGGTAATCCCATGCCCTTGGAGCCTGTTTTAGACCATAGAGAGCTTTTCTAACTTTGCATACAAGCTTTGCATCATTTCCAAGAATGAATCCTTCTCGTTGTTCAATATAGACTTCTTCTTCTAAGTCTCCATTAAGAAAGGAAGATTTTACATCCATTTGGTATACTTTGAATTTATGAAAACTAGAAAGAGAAAGAAAAATTTTGATGGCTTCATGTCTAGAAATAGGTGCAAAAGTTTCTTCAAAATCTATACCTTCTTGTTGAGCATATCCTTTACAAACAAGTCTGGCCTTGTTTCTAATAACTTCTCCATTTTCATTCAACTTGTTTTTGAATATCCATTTAGTTCCTATGATATTCTTATCATTAGGTCTAGGAACTAATTCCCAAGTATTATTCTTTTCAATTTGCTCAAGTTCGTCATTCATGGACTCGACCCAACATTCATCTCTGCATGCTTCATTTACATATTGAGGTTCAGTGGAAGATAGTAATGCTAGATAGCTTGAAGCTTCAACAATGGTTCTTCTAGTTTGCACACCTACCCCTTTTTCCCCTAATATTTGAGCTTCTGGATGATTTTTCTAAACATACCTAGATGGAGTCTTTTCTTCTATCGTTATCTCTTCTTCTGGTGCTTCATTGGTTTCTTCTTCAGAATCAGTGTGATTTGATGTGGGAAAATGATCCTCGTCTTCTTCATTGTCATAATCTTTGGTTTTTATCTATTTGGATTTTTGTATGCTTCATCAACCACAACATCAATACTTTCAATAATTTTCCCAAGTCTTTTATTGTAACATTTATATCCTTTACTTCAAGAAGAGTAACTAGGAAGAATACCTTCATCTACTATGGGTTCAAACTTACCAAGTTTTTCATCAGCCCTTTTGATGTAACATTTGCTTCCAAAAAATTTGAAGTATTTTGTAGTAGGAGTCTTACCATACCAAAGTTCATATGGAGTTTGAGTGATTTTTTCCCGAAAATTTTCTTGGTTGAGAATAGTGATGGCGGTGAATGCAACTTCACCCTAGAAGGTTGCAGGAGTTCCAGATTTGTCTATCATAGCATGAGCCATTTGTTGAACAATTATATTCATCCTTTATACCACTCCATTTTGTTGAGGAGTCCTTGCGGTGGAGAACTTCCTTTTTATTCCATGTTGTTCACAAAAGTTAAAGAATTCATCCAAGGTAAATTCCCCTCCTCGATCAGATCTGAGGCATTTGATTTTGTGATCTGATTCATTTTCAACCAAAGCTTTGAAGGCTTTGAACTTTTCAAATGCTTCATATTTATGCTTTAGAAGACCTATCCAACACATTCTGGAAAAATCATCAATTAACAACATAAAGTATTCTTCTCCACGAGTTGACTTTTTCCTTGATGGACCACATAAATCAGTATGAAAAAGTTCAAGAGGCTTACTAGTTGACCCTTCCTTTTCGATGAATTGATATTTGGTTTTCTAACAGAATTTACATGATTTGCATATAGTATTTTCAAGAATATTGATATCTGGAAGATCACGAACAACCTGGAATCTGCATGCTTTTCTTATTTGAGAAAAGCTTAGATGTCCCAATCTGTGTCATAGCCAGTTTTCATCATTTTTGCTTAGATAGAATTGTTGTTTTCCTCCCTTGAGTATGTATAGGTTGTTTGGAGTTCTTGTCCCTTTAATCACAGTTTCTCATGTATCAAGCTCACAAACAACACACCCATTTGATAGAAACACTACTTCATTTCCTCGATCACACATTTGACTCACTCTCAACAGATTATGCTTTAAGCCATCAACATACATAACATTCCCAGCTTTAACTTTTTCTTTCAAGAAACAGAGCCTTTACCTTTTATGACAATAGGAGTGTCATTTCCAAATGAGACACTCTTTTCTTTTTCTAAGGCATTATATGAGTGTAGTTTTTCCCTGTCACTTGTCATGTGTTTTGAGCATCCACTGTCAATGTACCACTGGTTTTCTTGTCCTTCTGCATACAAGGCTATACCACATCTTTCTGTTTACGTTTTTTTCTTTCTCCATATTTTTGGATTTAATGGAGTTTGCTCCTTTTGAGCTATTTGCCGAAATTTACTCTTGCATTCAAATTCTTCATGGCCAAAGTTGTTATAGATTGAGCATTCTATTTCATTTTCAAGAAGAGAAAAGCTATTATAGGAACTTTTCTTGATCCCTGTCACATTCCTTTGATTTCGTGCTTCTCTAGTCATGATAGTTTTGTAAGCAACACATTGAGGGGCTTTGTGTCCAAAATTATGACATGAGAAACATTGACCATTAAAGAAGTTCCAGTGATTATCGAATATATTGACTTGTTGATTGTAGTTTCTATTGATATTATTTGAAGCAATTTGAGTACGATTTACTTGAGGTTGATTGTTGCTTCTGTTCATCCTTGAAGTAAATTGAGACTGATTCACTTGGTGATCTGTTTTATGCCTTTGCTGACGATTTTCAAACTGCTTACTGCTCTTTGCTACATCAAGATATCTTTTAGGAGGTTGACTACTTCTGTGATTGATATGCTTCTTTAGTATATTGAAAACCTATCTTTATCATAGGATAGCACTGCACTTTGATAATTTCATTTAAGGTTTTTGATCCTTTAGCAAATCTAATATTAAGAGCTTTTGTTTTCTCAAGATCCTTTCTTAGATCCACAATTTCACATTCTAGCTTTTCATTGTGTTTTTCTCTTTCAATGAGTTGGTATGTCAAGGTATCTATAATCATATTCTTTTCTTCTAAATATAATTTGAGTTTAGAGATTTCTTCATAAAGTTTATCTTCATTTAAAGCATCCAAAAAATCATCATCTTCATAAGCCATCAGAAATCTATAGTCATTACTATTTTCATCTCCATCACTATTTGATAAACCATCGTTATCTTCATGAGTATAGTAGCTCTTTTTACTTACACTTTGTTTTCTATTCCATTTTGTAGATTCCTTCCCTTTATCATATTTATCTTTATGAGGACATTTGGTAACATAATGATTGACTCTACCACAGGAAAAACATTTGAAAGGTAGTTTACCTCTAAATCTTCTGAAACCCCATTGAAGCTTCTTGACAAAGTTTGCTTCCTCTTCTTCTTCTGAAATATGTCTTGATTCATTGATTTATTCTTTTCCTTTTTCTAAAGCTTTAAATGTGGCTTCTCTCAGAACTGATGTACCTCCTTTTCTCATCTCAAAGGCAGTTAAGATTCTGTGAAGCTGTGTCATAGTAATAATCTGTAGATTTTGCTTTTCTTCTATGGCAAATACTCTTGATTCAAATTTAGGAGATAAGGATCTTAAAATTTTTTCAACTTAGGTAACTTCCTTTATCTCTTCACCTAGATTCTTCATGCAATTAACAATGTCATCTATACATAAGAAGTAACTAGCTATACTTTCATCATTATGCATCTTGAGAGTTTCATATTCAATTCTAAGAGTTTTCAGTTTAGCACGTTTTACCTAAGAGTCTCCTTCGTAGCGTAGAATGATTTTGTCCCATATTTCTTTGACTAATTTGAGCTGCATAACTTTGAAAAATTCTAATTGTGATAGACTTCCCAATAATGTATTGATAGCCTTAGCATTGGTTTCATATTGCTTTTTACCTGTTGTATCTATAGGAATTGTTGATGGAAATGTATATCCTACTTCCACGATTTCCCAGACATATGTTCCAAGAGATTGAACATAGACTATGGTTCTTACCTTCCAATAAACAAAGTTGCTCCCATCAAAGATTGGTGGTCTAATGGATCCCCCTCTTTCTTGATTACTCATGATGATGGATCTTCCTTCAAGTGATCAAGCTTCTTCTAAAGGACCTGATCTGATACCAATTGTTGGAAATAATACTGAGAGGAGGGGTGAATCAGTGTTAGCAAATCAATTATTTTCCATTTCCATAATCAGATTCATATACGCTACTTCAATTAAGGGAACTCACGTGTACACACAATTGTGTTTAATGCAACTTGCATATATCCAACAAACTTATGATTTAGTTAATTCATCAAATGTGGATCTTTAATCAGTGCATTAGAACTTCATTAACCATATAAACAGTAACCAGGTGCAGTAAAAATAGAACATATCATCACACATAAGAAACACACATGAACACCAAGACATAAGGTGGAAACCCAATGTGGGTGAAAACCACCTGTTGTAATCGTCTCTGTCTTATTTTAATAATAAGAATATTTTGTTTACAATTTTTGTACTGGTGCAGTCTTATACCAGCACACATGCTTCTACCTGCAGAAGGCTACAACCTTTTCTCGTTCTCCAGCTTCTACTAGAAGGGAGCTACAACCCCCTAGCTCTTGTACTAGCTGATATGTTTACTAGTATGTAGGTGCCAACCTACAGAAGGCTACAACCTTCGCTTTTCTTCCAGAGACCACATTTCATAAATTTTCAGACTGGATCCATCAACAACATCAATCAACCAATCTCCTTTTGAACCAACAATAACCAAATCAATCAATCACTCCATCAATATGATCATTCAAAATGTTGTCACCAAAATACAGTAACCAGAACCCAAGCAATAACCCAAAACATTGCAACAACAAATAGAAGCAACTAAAACATATTTTCTAAGGTATATGTTACTTCCATGTGTTGAACTTGCGTGCATATGCACTTTCCTCAAAGCGAACCAACATACAGATCTACAAATCAAATTTATGATGTATATGTTGTTTTGATATGTAGAACTAGTGTGTATACGCTTCTTTCCTAAGGTGAACTTGTGTATAGATCTATAGAAGATGATTTAAACATAACAACTATTTTAGACATTAGTCATACCCAGATCATTATATTTACAGACTACAACATGAGCCAATTATTCAGATACATGATCAAACCACATAAATATAATTCACTCCAAGCCTTCAAATCTTGATACATCATTAGATCTTATCCTTTATCGAGCGCTAAGGTTCTTCGTTCGTTCATATCAAGCACGACACCATAAGCCAATAACCTGCATATTAGATCTCACACTATATTAGATATTCGATACTTGCACACATTGGCCTGATGATCTTCTCCTCCTTTTATAGTTTTAGGCCTTACTCAATACCATGGATCAAAACCACTTAGGACCAATACCTTGGACTAAATACCTAGGGTCAATAACTTGGACCCGATACCTTGGACTTGATACCTTAGACCAATACCATGGATCAAAATACCATGGACCAATACTTTGGATCAAACACTTAGATTTCCAAGTTATACGCGCTTTTCCTTTTGCGAAAGTGCATGTGTACGTAAACGCGTCTTGTATACAATGAACCCACGTGTATACATGGCTTGGTCAATGATGAACCTGTGTATACCTCTCTTTCATCATTATGTGTAGTCTGATCTGTAACTCTATGTTGTTAACCTACAGTACTATGATCTGTCATCTGAGTGAGTTACTTTCTGAACTGATTCCTTGAAGCTACCTTGCATTTCATAATATTTGTAAACACTCCTGTCATGCATTCTATCACATCTGATATCTCTTTTGTAGATTCATCTAGTTACCATATACAAATGGGTTTTTCTGCTACAAGTGGGTTGCCATCAAGTACAACACATACATCATATTACCAACAGGAAGTTCCAGAATGGCTCAGGAAACCTATAGAAGAATCACTCCTCCATTATGCAAGAGGATGTCACCATTCATAGCTCAGGTTTTGAATCTGATTCGCATCTCTACCATCCTTCATCATCTACAAGCCATGACTCCTTATACGATGAATCACTTGATACTTCCACTTAACCAACCAGATGTTTGCATTCTCTTGACTCTCAAGCTACTGACTCAAATTTCAATCAGGTGCAAGGTAGTCATATTACATAGGAAGAGGAGCAGAAAGGTGATGACACTATCGATCTTCCCTCTTTGATTCAAAATTTTATGTATCAAAATAATGAGCTTCAATTCTTGAATGATACTCAATCTACTAATCTCAGTGGAACATCCTTTACAGTCAATTCTTTTGATCAACCCCCAGTCTTGGGCAGTCATCACTCCCATGCTTCAATATGCCATGACAAATGCCTAAGCACATCATATGGTTTTCTATTTTCTCATGAATAATTTAACTTATATCTAAAATATGCTTCGGTCAAAGAAGATGTCCATATTGAAATTTCCTCTTTACGTCACTTACCCTTATGTCCTACCATTCATGATGCATCTACATGCAGTGGAGATACTCCATGTTCTTTTTCTTCTCCATCTAATGAGTTATGAGCTTGTCCATGATGAAGTTAAAAATAGTCTAATCACAATGTTCATCCCATTCCTCATCATCTCTTAATGTGAATGAAGAAAACTCTTCAAATAAGCTTATTGAAGCTAAAAAATCTGGTGAAACCTGTGACAGAGATGGCTACCATCCTGAGAGCAGTTTTTAAATCAACAACAACATCCATCCTCAAGCCATGCATAATATTGTTCATGCTTCAAAATATGCTTCTGCAATTCTGGAAAGTTTCGGGACGAACCAAGGAGTTGAGGCACAATCTCAACAAGGGCATGTTCTTTTCATGTTTTCTTGGTGATCTATCTTTTCTCATCGTCAAAGTATTGTAAGTGTGTGATCACAATGTCAAGTGTGCAAAATTTCACTTGATTTCAACACTTAGTCATTTTCTTGAAAATCTATCAAACTCGACAACCCTCTTCCACAAGACCCTGACTAAGCTACATTGCATAGTCCTAGCCCTTAATGACCCTACTCTGCTGCTCGAAATTGCACAGTGCTTGAGGTTGTCCTCTAGGTCAGCTGGACTACACAATCCTTGAGTTAAGTAGCTTGTCTGCCTCCCAGAATTGCGTAGAAGTTGCCTCCTATCCAAATTGAACTGCACATTTCTCAAGCGCAATCATCATGCCTCCTTGTTTTTTGGAAGCCTACACTACTCTGAGACCTGGTCTTACACTCTTCCCCAAAATTGCAAAGTCATGTCTAGTAGGTCCTCTACTGCCTTGCTCTGCATTGTTCCCCAAAAGTGCTCAGTCATGTCTAGTAGGTCCTCTACTTCCTTGATTTGCACTATTCTCCAAAACTGCATAGACATGCCCAACTGACCCTCTGCTGCCTATGCTATAGTCTTCTTAGAAATTATAGAGAACTACCCGGCAGGCCCCCTACAGCCCTATCTTGTCTTCCCTATAGGAACTATGCAGAAGTTCTCCCCTTAGGGTCCCACCTTGTAGTTTCCACTAATGTCCTTCACTGCGTAGTTTTTCTTAACAATGCAAGATGTCCTCCTAGAATTCCTCATTCCAACCTGATCTATGCTCGGCACTATCTTAGTGAGTTGTGCTCCCTCCCTGTCACTCGAAACACGATAAGAATGCATCATGCTAGACTAGGAGATTTTGGATTTGATGTTGTCCCGTCATGAGTGAATTGCAAGAATAAGTACATGATAGATCATGGCAAGACAATGAATAGGGTGAATAAGGAGTGCACATACCAAAAGACTTTCTAAATTGCAGCTGGATGGGCGTACCAAGAACATCAAGCAACAAGTGAAAGGAACATATCCATTTAACCATATGAAAGACCAATAGCATAAAAGACCCCACAACACTATGCCATGTAGAGGAGAAGACAAAGCACACCAAGAGTACATCCATTACTCAACAGCACAACAACTTGACACAGACACCACAGTGAGCCAATACATGTCAATAGTGTCATGTCGAGTTGTGTCATGAGTTGTCTTGGCCACATCACCACTATGGGCCATATCCATTGCAACTCATTGTAATGTAAAGTGAAGTCCAATGTTTGCACACAAGAATTTGAAGAGTCATGTCAGTTGAAAAGTCATTGGAATTGTAATGGTCATGAGGGTAGTCCAAGAGTCACAAGGGTCTAGTATCACCCTTGGCTATATATACCCCTCCCATTGTATGAGCATGGGAATTTTCACCTTGGCTCCTCCCAAATATCCTTGAGAGTTTGTAATCTATTCTTTGAGGAGTGAGGAGTGGCTCTAATGTCTTACTACTGGGACTAATGATTTATCGTGTACAGATGTGTCTTGGGAATTTTTCTTGATTCAGAAGCCTGTTAAGGCTAACACGTTTCCATGCATGTTTTTTATATTTTGTAAGACTACTCTTTAAACATTTGTAATGCACGTTTTCTTAACTGGTACTAAGATAGTTAAACTACTTTGTTTGTTTTATTTCTTACATTGTTGAAGATATGTTGTTTTATCATTATTGTCTCATCCCTATAGACTACTCCCCAGGATACTAGATAGACCACCTTTGTGTATTGGCTATCACCACTATCACATCCTTGTCAACTTCTCCACGAGATACTCGACAAACCATATTTTTTTCTGGTTATAATGAATGTCACATCTATGTGGACTACTTCACTGGGTGATGTACGTGTTTCCCCCTTCACCTCGGTTTTAACGACTACCACATCCACTGTGGACTCTTCCGCTGGGTGTTGGACAGACCTTTCTAGTTTGCATGTGTCTCTTCCTAGGTGGTACTACTACCTCTCACTTAGAGGCTCACTTTACTCTCCCCCTTTGTAGTAAGAGAACCTTGACACAATTACATTACGCACTCACCACACACATGTACCTTTCTGTTTGGAGATGCCAGCATAACACTCTCATGTGCTAACAACTAGAGCTAAGGTAGATCTCTAAGTAAATGGCAACTAAGCCATCATACCATATGGGACTCCTACACCAAACAATGTGAAGTCTAGCTGGGACTTCATATCGAGGAGTTTCCTTTTGTTGGTGGGTAAAACACCATCAACACCAGGACAATCAACAAGGAAGTGGTCACCCTTACAAAGCTTGCAAGGGTATCTGGGCTTGTGATGCATGTTGGAAGTTTCCTCAACACTACCATTACCTACAACATTGGTTAACATATTTATTATCTTGCTTCTCCATCTTCTTCTTCCCTTTCTTCTTCCTATTAGTCACCTGGTTACTAGCATCAAGGCTTTTACTAAGCAAAGAAGAAGGAGGAAAAGAGGACATGTTAGGTGAAGAAGGTAAAGGGTCAACATGAGGTTGGTGATGTTGAGATGATGAACTTAGTTGAGGTGGAATAGTTTGGGTATTTGGTATCAAATAAGTTGAAAACAACCACACTGGTAAACCTATCGTGAATCCATGAAGTGACAACATAGCCATATAAGGGGCAACATGTGCAAATTTAGGGAGAGGATTAGGATGCCCCTTAAAATGACGTTTGTTATCGATAACTTCTGGAATTGTTTTCGTTAGATTCAACTTAGATAAATTTATTATCAATATTAATAATTGAAAATCACAATCCACACCTAAGGTCTCTAGAAATTAGAAATAAGAAAATAACATGTACTAGTAAATCAAAGGAATCAAATCGTGCAAACAAGCTTTTCACAGCGAAGTCACTAGTTGGCGATGAAACCCAACATTGTAGAGATCAATGTGAAAAGAGGCTAAATATAGAGTGAGTGGAACTAGTCACGCTGACAACCTGCTTAATATGCACAATATGGTTCAAGTAAACTTCATTTATGCCATCTCAAATGAAGAATATCCTCCAAAAGGGTCCAAGTGAGTCTAGCCAACGTATTTTCTAGGTAGAACAAAGAATTCACCTCCATCATCACCTCAAGTAATAGCCATAATATTAAGGTCTCTAAGGTTACCATGTAAAACAATTTAACGTGGGGGAACAATCACGTATCATATGTACACACAAGCACGAGTAACAAACCTCAATCCCCTTGAACGTTTCTCAACTTGGTTAATCTTAGGATTACTTCCAAGTGAATCCCAATTACCTTTCAGCACCATTTTTAATATGGATAAATCACTCTACCATAATCAATGAAGTGGGGTTGATCACTTCACTGGTTCTGACATGATGTCATGCTTAACTCCTTTGTAAAGGGATCTTTCTAGAGCCAAATTGCAGTAAATGGATTTACTCCCTATCACAAGATTTTAATTTTTTTTTGCGGCTTTCGAAAGTTAACTCACTCCCCCATTCCAAAGCTCTACAACGTTATCTAATGTAGGTGGAAAGGAGCACTAAAATAATAAAAATTTCTAGATTTATTTTATTATCACTAATTTTAAGAGTTGTTAGTTACTCAAAGGGTAAATGGACGTGAAAGTGATGGCGTTACGACTTGACTCAAAGCCTTATGCAATCGAACATGATATTGTAATCATTTCATTTCGATGAACTGTAACTAAAATAAGGGAAGAGGTTTCAGTAACTTTTAAAAAATACAAGAATCAATGAATCAATTGCAAGATACACATCAAAGAGAATAAAAAATACATAATTATTAACTGTTCTTCAAGAAATGCAACCTAAGTTCCCCAAAATCTAAGTTACAAGAAGAAAAATTTGATCTTATGTACTTCTTACATACCCTAAACAATCAATGAAATATTCCGTTAACATACACAAACCATAATTTCAATTTGACATAATGAGTTGCAAACTGATGTAAGCAAAATATTAGGTTATCTTATAGAGAGAAATAATCATTAATCACTCGGCAAAACAACAAACTCCCAACAACAATTGCTCTCTTGAGAAACCCTAAATTTCCCTAATACTATTGACACTTTACAATTGAGAAACAAAGTAATTAATTTGATGCTTTCACATAAAAAAGGACAGACTCAAACTATCTGAGAAATGACTAGTCCTTCAATTGATTAATTAGCAATTTACTAGATAAAAATTTGAACCCTAATTTGCAAAAGTAAAGAATTCTTCAAAAAGAAACCAATAAAGTCAAATAAAAATAAAGAGGATATTTTAATAAGTTAAGCATGCCTATTTAGATACAGAAATCAAAAGTTCATGGACTCAACAATGAGAAAGCTTAAATTTTCAAAAATTTCCCACATGTGATTAGTATAGTTCAGTGCGTATACGCACTGTTACTAACATCTAATTGTACAAAAACATGCTCTGTGAGCAAAGATTAAGTGCACACAATGGGAAAATTAAAGGAAAAAAAAAATAATTCATAACAAATTATAAAATCTAGACTTTCAATATTTTTTAGACACTTAGATATGAAAAAATAATCAACAATCAAAACAAAGATAATGATGGAGAGAGATGATCCCTAGTGGAGTCGCCAATTTGTTAGGCAGACAAATATTTCTTGTAGACAAGACCAATCTCCCTAAATCTCAAACGAAATCTAGTAACAAAGAAGAAAATAACTACTCCCTTTCCTTAGCTTACGATTGATTGAAACAAAGAATATGAGAGAGATCACTTACCATTTATCGAAATGCCTATCGAAGTACATTTTAGTTCCTTTGACAGTTAGCTTCTCCTTGATGCTTTAGGGATTGTTCCAGTGCTTTCCATAACTTTTGCATGATTTCTCAAAGGAGATCTACATAGACACAAACACACAAAGAATCAAACCATCTAATATAGAATGAAAGATAAATGAAATAGTTTACTTATCATATATCATAAATCTAATCAATAACCAATCATAACCTATGTGAGTGATCAAAGAATCCCACAAATGATATCATAGAAGACATGATTATGAAAGAAAAATTGCATTTTATATTAAATAAAATCAAGAAAAAACTTACAACATCGAAGCCTTGATGTTATAGGCCTCTTCTCACAATAGCCAACCCTCTCCTTGGATGAAAAGCCTCCTAGCCTTATTTCTACAGCATAAACCTACCTTCACTAGTCCTCCCCAATGCTCTGCCATGTGTTTGATTTATAGGCTAAGAGGAGGAGGTTTGGGATCCTCTTCCTAAGGGATAAGATCCACAAATGGTGGGATAGGGGTTCCGTAAACAGAGGGAATTAGCTCCATGATGGGAGGGATTAGGCTTGAGTAGGAATCATTCAAAGTTATTAGTTGAGAAAGATACAAATAACAAAGCTTATAGACTTTACATTATATTTGTACTTCCATTGAGTCATGTGTGCAGGCATAGTGTAAGACAGAGCACACTTTTGTGTTGTTCTTAATGGACTCTTTTGCGTATGTGCAAAAATGGACTAGGGAACTACACAGGAAGCCAACAATAAGTTTTTGAGCCTTGAGATCTAGGAATTCCATTATCTTTGGAGTTGTTTGGGTTCTAGCCTTGCAGGGAATGCTTTGGAACACTTTGGTGGATAGTGAAAGCTCTGAACTGATGATCATTTTCCTAATTCGACAAAATGACCTGTAACACTTGGTAGTATAACAAATTGATACTAGGAAGCTTGGCTTTTTGAGCCAACCATGTCTCATAATAAGCTTAATCCGACCTTTGGATAACTAGTTTAATATTACCACTCTTCATTTATTTTAAATTCCACCAACCAAACTAAACTATGATAAATGAAGATATTGTGATCTTGAAATCTGTACTAGTATTAATTTTCCTCTGTTATTTGTACACGTGAAACTCTATCACGCCCACTAACATTTGGCAACATCTGCATGCACTTTTGACCCAAATTCCATTTTCTCCTGAGAGATAGAGTGACATTTACGACATTCTTCATTATGAAAGAACTCACTCTCCTTACCACTGGCTTTACTTGAATTTGCTCAACACAACTGTTCAAATTTGAAAATTTCAAACTAGCATCAACAATGACCTGTGGATACTTAACTTAACCGATCTCTTCGTGTATAGGTGAAATAAATCAATGTATTCTCCAAAACTCTCTGTGAACGAGTGCTTAACCTGAATATTTGTGTAGCTGCCTTCTGCGACCTCGAATGGTCCCTGGGATTCATTTAGTATCGATGCTCTGTATATAGCAGTAAAGATGATATTTCCCAGTGATACAATAAACCCAAAGAAATAATTTAAAATACACATGCTGGAAGATCCATGGCATTATTTTTTTAAGTATTTTGAAGGTTGCTAGAACTATCTGAATGGGGTACTCGAAGTAGAGAACTCCCATTATCGTCTCTGCTTTTATGTAATTCATCCCACCATCAAGGGGCATCAACGCAAATGAAAACTAACATATGTACACCTGCGATGGAAGCAATAATGACAAGAAAACAACCCCATGATAAATATATAATTGCTTGGAACCCATCACCTTACCATTGATTTCTGAATCTGCAATGTATATGGGTTTCCTTTGTTTTTGTTGATAAATGTTTGCAGGGTAGCTTGGGTTTTATGTTTGGTCACGCGGAGATATCTCACATCAAATGGGAAAAAACATTTCTCGCTGTATATATACGTTTTTCCTGTAAACCTGTTGTGAAGTTCTAGTGCACAGTATACTCGTTGTGCTCTTCTCTTGTCGCGGGGCTTTGTGGATGGTGGATCCTTGGTGTTGAAATGCACTTAGACCAAGGGTTGGTGTTTGACCCAACATTTATTTATTTAAATAATAATTTTATATTATCAATAAATCATTTTATAAAATATATTATCATATTCCTATAAAATTAAAAATTACCAAGAAGAACGAATTTTTTCCAAAAACTTTGAATATGCCCGAGTGTTTTGCATGGAAATAAACTACCATTTTTTTTAAATTTCATAACATTTTCCTCGAAAAGAAAAAGTTACACCATCAACTCCAACTAGGAATTGCTTCCCCCTACGAGATGTAAAGAACCTGTAGACCCGTGCCTTAAATGTATTGGGCATGGAGTTCTTCCATAAGAAAATTAACCATCTACACTCTCAAACCTGCAATATATGGTCTGAAACCCGTTATGCACTTCGAAATATGTAAGTTTCAAACTAAAACCAAGGTATCAGCTAATGCAAGTAAAAGTAAGTACAATAGTGCTTAATCCATTTGGCTAGTGGAGTAAATAGTGAACAAATGTTCTTCTTCCCATCTCCTGCAACTTATTTCACTTTAAGCAAACCAAAATACATACTACAACCATAATCCAAACATAAAAATTAATGATTTAAACAGAATCAATCCAAAACTGTTGAAAACAAAACCATTTATAAACTGCACACCATAACTAAATGATCTACTGCACAGTGAATATGAAATAACTAATCCAATCCCACACAACCTCTACCTAACTGAGCTGGAAATATGCATTGTTAGGTGTAGTCATGCTTCTAGTGTAACCATGTGTTGTAGCAACTACAACTACCCTCCAAAATTTTTCCTTAGCTTCATTTTGGAGCCTCCTTACCAACCTTTCATAGCACCATGTCTTGTCTCGTCAAGTACACAAGCTTCATTGATTTTCTTGCAGAATGAAAACCTGTCCATCAAAGCTTGTTACATTCCCCTCAAAGGTTGTTTCTCTAGACTTGGTCTAGCTATAGGCTGAGAAACTCCCTTAAGAAATTGCACAATTCTGGAGGGCAACCAACCTTCCCTCCAGAAATTGCACAATTCTGTCTGGAAGCCTGCTAGGCTCCAGAATTGCGCAAATATGCTAGTCAAGGTTCATCTAGAAAATTGCACAAATCCTCCCAGTAGGACTGCTCAGCCCAGAATTTGTGCAATCATGGGTAGAAGTCAGCGACTCTGCCTAGAAATTGCACAAATATTCTGGGCAGCCAATGCAACTTCCTTCCAAAAAAGCGCATTTTTTCCTAGCAGTTGAGTAAGATCTTGCATGTGCAGTTGGGTTGACGAGTTCCACCTGGGACCAAGGAAACTTGACTTGCATGCATGGCTTGCTTTTCCCGGAATAGAAAAAGGCAACATGCAAAAGGCATCCCTTAATTCAGGGAACTACTTTTAGCAGTTGGAGGTTACATGCAAAGATCGTTTTAGAATCTTTCCTCCAAGTGTCGCTTTTTCCTACATTTGTGGCAAGCGTGTCATGAGACTAAACTTATTTATTCAATGCATTAGAGCTCATCTCTTCACATCGATCTTGGAGCTTTGACATCCCATGACACATCCAGGACTTTTTCGCACATCAAGCTCAGTTATTCATGGGTAAGTGGTCTCAACTTGTCCTTTGCAGCATTTCTGTCGCTTTTTATGTTTTCACTTGTGTGAGTGTTGTTTGCTTGATTTATTTGAATGATGTCATTTACATGCATACTAGCTTGTACTAGCACTGCTTCAGTTTTCGTTAGCATCTCACTGTTGTCACATGCATGAAACTATTTTGCACAAACGGTTGCCAATTCGGCGACTCGATTCACCTACTTGCATGTTGTTCCATTTTTTAAATACTTCATTCACTTTTTGCATGCACGATCATTTGCTTATGCTTACACTCAGTATCACCATGCACTCACTTTCACATTTTATTTTAGTTGCCCGTCGGCAGGTCTGGGCAGCCTTGGCCCAGACTCTGTGTCACCAAGATAGAATTGCGCAGTCCTGAGAGGAAAAGATCTGTCTTGGTCTCAGGAAATGCGCAATTTTTCCTAGGAGCTGTCCTCCAGTCTTGCATTGCGCAATTATAAGGAACAATGATTGTTGTCCCATAAAATTGCGCAAAGCAGTCACTGAGCCTACACCTATTTCTAGTTGAAAATGAGCATTGTGTAATTCCAGTAGTCAGTAGCCAACCTGGATTGCGCATTGCGCAATTCCATCAGCCAGTCATGCCTCCCAGACAGGCCAAATTGCCTTTTGTGCAAGTCTAACAGCCAATATCCTAGCCTCCTAGAAGATATTGCGCAATCTTTGCCAGTCATTCCTTGGGTATGTGTTATGTCATTCCCCAAATTTTCTTTGTTTTTCGCTAAGAGAATTCTTGCCATGCATGTTGTTAGCACTCAGAATGAACCTTAAGGCTAAGAAGAGGCAACTCTAAGGTAACCACAGACCAAGCTTTCGATCTGGCATCTAGCCCTGCCAGACTAGAGAGGGCTCTCTCTGTGCCAACAAAATGTCGCTACAATAAGTGAATCTTAGGCTAGCTGTGAGGTGCAGGGATTTAATTTTAAAGTTGTGGGTCAAAAACAACAAGAGAAGGGACCATTGGGCTATGGATTTGAGGCTAGTTTCCACCGGCAAACTTGGGGCAAAGTAAGTGCAATGTTCAGCCAGATAAAAGATTCCAAATGCGAGAAGAATAGGGGAGAAAGTCTGCTACCCTGCAGGCATCAGTCAGGGGATGGATCTACAGTAGTAGTGTTAAACGAAAGAGAAACACAGGGTTACTCAACAGAGCATCTAACAAAGGATGGATTGTGCAAAGACAACCACTACATTTAACAACAAAATCATTGTGAAAGGAGCATCACATGTGGATGGATTCCTAAGACTTCTCTTAGATAATGTTGTAACAAAAATTAGCAGAAAAGACAAAATATGTAAGTGAATTTATGAGAAAAACATACTGAACGTTAAACACCATGATAGATCCCGGGTCTAAAGGGCAAAAACTGCTTTATTAAAATAATATTCAAGAAAAACTTTACACAGTCCCAAGTAACCTCTCTCTGCTACAAAAATAGAACCTCTACATCTATAAACTAATCATATTTATATAATATTAGAAAATCATTTTAATTTCCTCGACATAAGAAATAAAAAATAAAATAAAATTAATAATAAAATCCTATCATAAAACAATATTATAAACTAATTTGCAACTAAAACTCCAAACTATCTCGAGAACCATGAGAAATAGTTTTGGAAAACCCAAATGAAGTGAAGGTTTGCCAAGTGGATTAATATCACTATATCTGCTCCTTTAAGTGTGGAACCATATTCCACAAAATCTTCCTTTCTACTGCCATTTCACCCTTTGACTGTTGGTATTGAACCGTAAGATCTGATATTTTCCTCAACTACTGTTGTATTTGTGCTCGACAACTCTAACACTTCAGCTTTCACCTCTAATTTTCCTCTTTCAAAAGTTGATCTCCATTTCCATCAATCAGGGACTTGATTATTCAATGATTTTATTCCTAAAATATCTCACTTGTTTCCAAATCTTCCACATTATCTAAGTTAAATGACAATGATTTTGTGAAATTTTTTAGAAGAAGAATTATGTCTGTAGACATTCCCCATCTATCCCTTTCTCAACAAGTTTATCATACTGCAAATCTGTATTGACAATCCAGAACTTCACACCTTTCATTTCACTCTCGATCATCCTATTAACAACATTAAAACCTCTTGCAGCAACTCCTATGACCTTAATTTTTTCCTCATCATTATTGACAGGTGGAGGAAAATCCTCTAATGGGGAAAGAACGTGTTTTGCAATCTCAGGAGTTTTCAAACCATTAGCCCCTTCCTGCGATAGGATGGAGAATAGTGTAGCCTTCAATGTCCCAGGAACCAAACCATGGTATCCTATTTCACTGCCCTCCTCATAAACAATTTTACTAAGCATTTGCATTTCCTTTTTTCACTTTAGACAAAAGCCAACATCCACTGCAACTTGTCTCAAAATATCTGGCCACTTAAGGGGATTCAAAAATTCTTTCCAAACTGTAACATCAAAGCTTCAATGTTTTACAGCTTGATTTAATCTTAGAAAGCTACCATCATTTAGAGAAGAATCACACTGAATCCATTTTCCAGCATTGACAGAGCTCTGAAGTTCACTTTCAACATATTCTAAAAGAAGTTTCAGAAGAGCAATATGAATTTTCCCAAGTAGCTTTGAATCATGGTCATGGAAATCCGAAAGAAACTCATCCAATGTGAATGGGCACAAACCGATCACATCAGCTAAAGTATATAAAAATCGAAAAACCATGAATAGATTTTTGGCATTCTCCTTTGGATCCTTCCATGGATGGGCAAGAAGAAGTTGTTTCATTTTCAATGAAGTAGGTGGAAACCTCCCTAGCAAGCCTTCATGGTCTGCCAATTTCATCAGTTTCAATGCCAATTGCATTGGATGTAATTTGCAAATCTCTCAATTCTAAGCACTCATCCTCAATTCTAAGCACTACATTGGATGAAATTTTGATCCAAGTGGATGTTGGTGGCCACCCACCTATCCCATTTGGACCCCCACAACTGTCTCTTTCAGCTTTTTCAGTTTCCTAAATTGTTGCACAGTTTACTATTTTTAGCAGTTTTTCGGGTCCTGAAATTCCGAAGCCATTTTGAGGACCTAAACGACGATTTTTGGGAAATTTGGGGCAACATGGGTTTATGGACCCATGTTGCCTCCCAAAGTGGTAGTGCTCGGATAGATCTTTCTAACGAGCTATTGTACACGTCAAACGGAGATCGTATGCCAGAGTTACGAGCCCGGGAAATTGATGTACCAATTTACCCAAACAGGGCCCACAATTTGGTGTTTCATCTTCTAGGATTAGGTTTCGGAATGTGAAAGGTTTTCCAATGTTTCTCAACAATAAATAGGCCTTCGAGCCTCATTGTAACACAGTTCAGAGGCATGTAGCCGCACATCTCTTCTAAGAGATAAGCTACCATCGCCCTAGCAAGCCTTCATGGTCTGCTAGTTTCATCAATTTCGATGCCAATTGCATTGGATGTAATTTGCAAATCTCTCAATTCTAAGCACTCATCCTCAATTCTAAGCACTACATTGGATGAAATTTTGATCCAGGTGGATGTTGGTGGCCACCCACCTATCCCATTTGGACTCCCACAACTGTCTCTTTCAGCTTTTTCAGTTTCTTAAATTGTCGCACAGTTTACTATTTTTAGCAGTTTTTCAGGTCCTGAAATTCCGAAGCCATTTTGAGGCCCTAAACGACGTTTTTTGGGAAATTTGGGACAACATGGGTCCATGGACCCATGTTGCCTCCCAAAGTGGTAGTGCTCGGATAGATCTTTCTAACGAGCTATTGTACAAGTCAAACGGAGATTGTATGCCAAAGTTACGACCCCGGGAAATTGATGTACCGATTTACCCAAACGGGGCCCACAATTTGGCGTTTCATCTTCTAGGGTTAGGTTTCGGGATGTGAAAGGTTTTCCATTGTTTCTCAACAATAAATAGGCCTTCGAGCCTCATTGTAACACAGTTCAGAACAGTGTAGAGGCATGTAGCCGCCACATCTCTTCTCAGAGATAAGCTACCATCGCCCTAGCTGGTTTATTTCCATTTCTATTTGTAAGCATATTTCAGTATTTTACAGTAATGAAACGAAGTATTATTTCCGCTACATATCTGTCTTTATGGTTATCTCTGTAATTTGTTGCGTTCCTATTTAAATCCGGATCACTTTCGCTGATCTAGATCTCCTTGTTGCCCTTTCGTCAAACCCAGCACACTCACTGAGATCTCTCTTAATCTTGTGTTGTTGTATGGTGTCTTCTCCTTCTCCTTAGCCTTGCTTTTATAACTTTACATTGAGTTAAATCCCTATCCCTAATCTTCAAAGTGATTGACGGCTGAGAATGGATCTGGCCTCACTTGAGATCAAGGGTTGAGATTAAAACATATTCACTCGAGCTATTTACTTTACTTTTCCGAAATTTACTTTAGCTCAATGAGCCAACATAATAATTATGTGTTTTTCCTAATTCTAACTTAGGCTAAGTTACACAAAAAACTTGCTCAAACTAGAGCAAGTGTCTAAGGAGACTTTGGGCGACTTCTACATGCCTAGACACTCAAACTTGTGTAGAAGTACCTGCTTGAGCTACAATCATCAACATGTAACAGGCCAGAATGGCTATTAAACTTCATAGTAAGTCTTCACTACAATTTTTGCAAAATAGTCTTAATACAACAATAAGGCATAGTCCACTTGCTAGAGTTCTTCCAACACAAGTTTCTTTGTTTTTTCAATGAAAATTTCTATATGGTAAATATTGAATCCATGTTTTTCTACAGTGTTTATTTGTCCTAATTTTGTGGATGATATGAATTTACTGTTATAAAAGCATTAAACATATGAAATTTCCACAACATTCTGGATTCTCACTATATTTATAGTATCACTATTCATAGAAGTACATACCATATATCTGTTGTAACCAATTGTCCAATGGAATATCGGCAGCAGTTTATAGACCCTATGGTATCACAAGGGGTTTCAGGTGAGACACAATACATCAGCTATGGTTACCGTTCTAAAATGAGAAAGATTCCAGGTGTTGCAATACTGTAATCAGTAGATTCAAGCAAACAATGAGGAGCTGAAAAAGAAAGCCTAGCACTTGGAAGAGCAAAATTTAAGGATGCGGACAAAACTAGATAGAGATGCAAGAAAAGAGGACATTTAACATACCAATATTGGGATTTATATTAAATTCTTATCATTGAAAAAGAATCACGTGTAACCAAAGGCCATTCTCACCATTGTGTTGAATGCCAAGACAAATGAGAAAGGTTAAAATCAATCATTTTTGTATCCATTGCAAGATGATTGGGCACTAAAATAGCGACTGTTGGAAACTCCATCTGGAGCTTCACCCAAAGAATCATAAAGAAAGACCATGGAAGGTATGGCAGCCAAGATAAAGTAGGCAATAAGTTAAAAAAAAAAAGTACCAACAATACAACGAGAGGCAGTGGAAGGAGAAGCCAAGCTCTTCGAAAAGGGAGAAAGAAGCTTAAAAACTTCTAATATTGCAGCTTCATATTCATTGCAAGGTAGTCATAGTAAGAAATCTTGCCTAGATTCTCGGGTAGAGTTTTGCAAGTTCTCCAAGAATTGCATTGAAGAAAAGAAGAAGAAACAAAGCCAGAGACCAAAGAGATGAGAACCATAGAAGGGATGAGAACCAAAGCAAAGAGACAAGCCAGAGACCAAAGAGTTCAGAACCAAAGCCAAGAGACAAGCCAGAGAACAAAGAGTTCAGAACCAAAGCCAAGAGACAAAGACAGAGGCCAAAGAGTTCAGAGACAAAGCCAGAGACCAAAACCTCCTATATGGGGAAGTATGATCCAAAATAGATCACTATAATGTTTATTCACTCTTGGTATCCTTTAGAGGAAAAGCGAAGTCATAAACCAATTGACATCGTTTACAATGTTCTAGAAATGCAATGTGCATTTTAGACATTTCAAACAATAAACATAACTTTTTTATGTTCTTATTTTTCAACTAAACCATTTAAATTTTTAGAATTTCTATAAAATACAAATTCCTTAGGGATTATGTTTGTTCAGTGTTCTATGCATCACTCCTTTCCACACCTAAGGCGTGACTTATGCCGAAGTCAAAGAATATACATTATGATCACTTCTGAGAAATGTTTGAAAATAAATAATCAACCTTATGCTATCATTTCTTTTGCCAAAATCAGATCTTGAAAATGTATGTTGTTGGACGTTATTATGTTAATGAAGATTTCCTATTCAAATAATCTTGCTACTTTTGTGTATGTGGTTATGGTTCATGTCCTATTCAAATAATCTTGCCACTTTTGTGTACGTGGTTATGGTTCATGTCCTATTCAAATAATCTTGCTACGTGGTTATGGTTCATGTGGGTTTGATAAAGATCATGCTCTCTGCACATCAAATGACAATACAGAAATAGAAAGATGTAAGTGGAAACAAGTGTAGCTCATTTAATATCTAGTAAAATTTTAAAACAAAACAAAAAAACACTTCCCCGCTAGGTTGTCTACTCCTACATGGGTAGTGAAAATCTTGTAGATTCAGTGTTATAATATTGCCTCAATGTTACCGTCAAATGTTTATCTCTCTCAGTAGGCTTTCATGATTAAATATTATCTATGTAAATTATTTTTCATCCACAAAATATATTCAGTGTGCAATGTTCTTCAAATCTCTCACCTTCATCATTGATTGCAGATGTCTGCCCATGTGTTGCAGAAAACTACATCAAGAGATGACTTGAATTCCTTAGTGTACAATTTTGGATACCAATGTCACAACCACTACGTTGTTTGGTTACAAGGTGCCCTCCCCATTTGCTTCTATGGCCTTCCCTAACTTGTAGTAGAAGTTAACGGTCTCACCTTCAGCTCAAGGCCACTATTTCTTCTCTTGCACAGGCCTTTGACATACTTTCACTTCAGAGTCAAGACATAATGATGCATTTTATATTCAACCTTCTAATTCAGTAACTACTTAGGCTTCATAGACTCCAAAATCAATATAATGTTTTGTTATCATGTAGAATTTTATGTGGGTGCATCATTAGATGATGCAAACAAAATAATGTGGACATATATATTAATGCTGCAGCAAGTAAATGACCAGAAAGCGAGGTAGGCTACCACGCCACATATATTACTCTCTCAAGTTAAGATCCCTCGTTACATTATTATATAGCACACTAAATTGGTTATGGTAATTTAGACACCTAACCACTCACCTTCGCACCTAACTTTTACATTGATCATATATCCATTTACAATTAATATTAATATCTACTAACATAACACTTACAATATAAAAGATACATTGATACTAAGTTGAGATCCATGTTCATTGTTTACTCCAACAAAATCTGCCTATGTTCTTCAACAGGCTAATACTCTATGTTCCTTAAAAGGTTTGCCATAAAATACATATCCTGAAGCGTGTCAGCAAAATTCTAAGCATGTCCAGCGAAACCCCAAATCCCTAGGTGGGTCTGTACAATAAAGATGGCTATAGCAGGGAAACTAATATGAGATAACATAACTTTATTAATGTCCAACAAATAACCAAAAGAAAGTTCAATGAGACTAGAAGCTACAATTAGTGTTACCAAACAGTAGGGGTGCCATAATATATCCCAAAAGCATAAAGCCAAGTATACATGATCAAAGAAAACACGAACTAAATATTACATTCAATAGGAAGGGAGAGGGGAGGGAGAGAGTATCTAGAAGCCTGTAAGACAGGTTGATGAGGAAGAAGGTGAAGAGGAGAAAGTGTCCTACAGGACCTACACAGAGTCAACAAGCACAGGGAAGTATCCACTGCACTGTCTAATGATGTCATCTGAAGAGCAATAATAAATAAATAGGAGAAAATTTATTAAGATGACAGAAAAGGAATGAAATATTATCTAATATCCAGCATAATATAAACTGTGAATCTGCCCAAACTTGCATCAATACATAAAATCAAAAGATGAATAAGTTTGAATAAGTTTGAATAGGTCCATGGACAAAGGAAAGAAAAGTTGACCTGAAAGTGCAGTTTCACCTACTCCATAAACAGACTGTAGACCACTTTTTTCACCATAGTTGGAACTTGGTTGCTCTAGCAAATTAGAACATGCATTATCATCTAACAAAGAAACTGGTTGAGCCAACTTCTCTCTGATTTCAAATACATCTTGAGAAGCTGGTAATGAGCTCTCTCTTTTGGAAAAAATTCCCATGTAATCTGAATTATTACTAGGCAATGCAGAAAAACTTGATTTTTTAATTTGCTTTAGTTGCGAAGTACCGACTCCTCTTTCCTTCAACACCTGCTGAGCTGAGTCGACTGTCATACAACCAAAATCAGAAAAACAAGGCACTGGTAATTTTGCACTACTCTGTAAAACCTGTGTAAGAGGCCGCCGTCGATCACGTCTTTTCACAGAAGACTCCTCAGCATGGCCCACATGAGATCTTTTTCTTTTGAGGCCTAAAGAATGTCCTCTACTGCTGTTCAAAGGGCTTCCATTTCCCATGCAACGAGCAATGGAAGAGGGATTTCGCACACAGCCCTCTGAAGGGATTACTTTTCCAACATCTTCACAAACCGTAGCTAGATTGGGCTTCTTTCTTGTGGGCGCAATTCTCAACCCAAAGTCCTGCAGACCTCTCATCCTAGGTGTGCCTTCAGTGCCTTCATCTTCCCAATTCATCTCACTTCCATGTCTGAGATTCTGAAGTGACAGTTGTACGGCATCAAACTGCGGAAGTGTCTGTTGACTTGATAAATTTAACTGCTCCGCATCCAGATGCAATTCAGAATCTAGAATGTCACCACAACTATCAGAGGCATGGTGGCTCTTATTTTTGTCATAATCAACAACACAATTTTGTGACTGCTTCACCACAGTGGCATGTTTATTTTCATCAATGTGGACTGTTTCAAGAGCAGAGGACTGTTTCTTTCGTTCAAACTGCAGTTTCTCAAGCTCAAGGGCATGAAGAATAGCATCTTCCCGGCGAGCATATTTTTCTCTCTTCTTTGTAGGAGCACCTGCACAAGATTCTGCCTTCAATATGCAATCATCAAACTCCCCACATCGAAATGCTTTTACTCGCTTGGATTTCTCCATATTATACCAATCCCTGAAAAGAATAAAACCTTACAAATTAAGTATTTCATAGAACATAAAAATGTTTTGATTTAAATTAAATAAAGATTACAGCTTCTCCATAATATACAAGCTACTGATTTGACAGTTGATATGAATTAGAGAGTTAAAAACATACGTATCCAAGATACCACAGAAACTATGTTCTATTAAAGTGTGAAATACTAAAGCACATACCAACTTGTCTCCAATGAGTAAGAATTTTGGAAACACCAAAACATGTTAAACTTACATGTATATTTTTCTGTTAGATTCTTGGATGGCAAGAAAGTGTCCCAGTGCTTTTACATGGTTTCAACGTTATGACGCCATGCACTACAAAACACTGATATCATTTGCAATCTAGTATATTTTATAAGAGGTGCCACTGTGATGGGAAAAAATGAGGTGTCCTATCTCCCCATTTTGTAACACTGTTGATAAGGATGGTTTTGAAGAAACTAGCAGCTGGCAGTTAATGAAACTTTGTAACACTTCTAAGATAGGCTAAAATGGATCCAAACATATAATATTGTCAGTTTATCACTGAGCATCTAAGGTTGTAAAGCTCAAAACCCACCCAGCCTTCACTTTTTATCATCCTGAAGATGGAAACATAAGACTCCTTTTAGAAGATTTGTTCATTGGCTTCAGATTTGAGCATCTTTAATCTTATATTTACTCACATTTTTCGTATTTGGTTTAAATCCCATGTTTGATCCATGTTCATTTCCAAGCTATTGTAATTAGTAAATGCCTATAGCATATCATCTTACAAAAGATTATAACAGTGGTATAGACTCAAACATTGTAGCCAACTGAATTTTACATTGAACTTCTTTGATACTACTAAATCTGCAACAACAAAAAATTCCCATTTATGTGGCTTTCTGCTGGCTCCTAATAGCGGTTTCAAAACTTGAAGACCATATCTGTGGAGTTTCCATTGTAGGGAAACTTTAAACTTTTTTTATTGAAGAATTGCATGGACATTTTATGGATTTTCATCCATAGAATTATTTGGAGATGCACAGATGTTTCTTCTTACACCTTAATGGTGTTGACCCAATATCTAAACTCGTTCTACCAAGTAATTTCAACAATTTCAATGCCATTTCCTGAATGATTCCGAGGATAATTTTTTCAGGACAGTTCCAAGATAAATTCCTTCAGAAAATTAAAGTCTTTATAGGTATTTTTCTACATCTATCAATCTGGTTGTAAATCTATCGACTTGACAAGATTATAGGTGGAAACATAATTTAAAATTTGAGCACTCTATGGAGCTTGATGGTGTTAGCTTTCAGGGCTGCCCCGAAAGTGATACACCATGCTTGGGGTGCATGGTGTGTTGACTACCCTTAGGACATAAACATTGCAGATAGCTTACTCATAGATTGCTATGCCTTGACTCAATGCCTATGTGCCACACTTCCATAGGAGGTTTGAGGCCTATGTGCCACGCTTCCTTAGGAGGTTTGAGGCCTATGTGCATTGTGGTTTAGTGACTTCATCATGGAGTGCACACATGGAGACTTTGGTTGCTCACTTGGGATGATGACCCACATGGAGGAGAATTGGGGACACCTGGTTGCTTGCATGGAGGCTTGTACTTCACTGAAGAACACTTAGTTTGAGGAGTGATCATGTGGTGGACCAAGAGGTACTCATGGCTTAGGAGATAGCATTGGAGCATTAGAGCCCTATAAAGGAGGAGCATTAGACACATCTTGTGAAGCACACACCTCGGGATGACTCTTTGTTGGACATGAACGCATTGGAGCTTAACATGTGCCACCAAAAGTTTGTCACTTAGAGTTGAAATACTTCACATGTGAGCCTATCTATTATTAGTTAGGTCATTTGTTGTGGACAAGGTCCATTTTGCTACCATTGGCCTCACTCACCTTTCATATAAATACAAGGAGAATAGAGTTGTTTCATTAATTTATTCACTCACATGCTTGTATTAGAGATGTGAGAGCTAGAGCAAATTGATCTCTTTATTATACTCTTCTTTATTGTACTTTGCTCTATTTCTTTGAGTGCGAAGGTTCACGAGGAGATTCAAGAAGAATTCTGGAGTTGGGGTTTGATCTAAGAAGACAAAGAATGGTTAAGTTTGGGAGAAACCTCAGAGGAGCAAATGAAACTCCTATTCCTGTAATTCTTGTGAGAGAAGAAGACTAGGGTTTTGTGGCATTTGGAAACCCTAGTATTACTTGTGTAGGTGCTAAGGAGGACTTGCCAGTGTGTATGTAAGTGCTTGTGATTCTTTCATGAAGCGACCAACTTTGGATGGAAGTAATTTGTAGCTTGGAGGAGTTGGTAGCTAAGGCTTTCTTTTTGTCTCCTTGGCTAGGGTTTGGAGAAATGAATTGCACCAAATTGTATTAAGATGTTGCTATGTACTAGTAATTTCATCTTATATGTATCACTTAACAAAATCTGCTCAAAATGATATCAAATCTTCATGCATAACTAGCACTAGAAACTACTCATACATCACGAGAACATACACTGAAAATCAAATCTGCAAGTACAAAATTTGGGCAGCAAAGCATACTTCAAAATATATTATGTCAAATCAGCATGCATAACTATCACTAGAAACTACTCATACATCATAAGAAAATGAGCTGAAAATCAAATCTACCAGTACATGACGTTTGATTTTCAGCTTATGTTCTCATCATGCATGAGTAGTTTCTATTGCTAGTTATGCATGCTCATTTGAAATAATATTGAGCAAATTTCATTAAGTGATTTAACAAACATATAAAAGCTAAGGGGGACATTTAGGACCGTAAAAATTATTCTGTAATAAGCATTTTCACATCTGTTATATACTTGGAATATGTCTCTTAACGGATCAAAATACTATTCCATTGAAGTGCACTTGTTCAGTATTTATTTTCTTGGGCTGCCTTGTGATTTTGGTTGAAAACAGTGTTATTGGAACTGAACCAAAAAACCTTGTGGACCAAGAACCGATCAGAACCGGACCAGAACCAATAAAAAAACCAAACCAAAAACCAGTTGACTAAAAACACATAAAATATTCAAATTTTAAACAAAAACACATATATTCATGTGCATCCATATGAATCCAAACCATTTGTACACAAATAAGCAAATGTTTTCATTTATATAGCATGTAAGGGTGTAGACCTAAGGGATAGCTCAGTTTGTCCAGTTCCCGTTGCTAAGTACCTCACATATCAGAAGGTCACGGGGTCAAATTTCCTTGACACCCTTGGGGTTAGGCCTTGCTAGTTTGGCCGATGGTAGATTCCTTCGGGTTGATCTACTTGGATTTTCCCATGGATATAGCAGCCACTCAGTGTTTGTGATCTACTTGGATGTAAGGGTGCACATAACCAAAATAGCATCGAGTGCAATCCGTATCTGAACTGAAGATACATTAACAAATAGGCTCTAGATGGCCTCTAGCATCCAAAAAAATCATGCTACAAAAAATACCTACATATCATCAAAATCATTGCCTATGTTGGGATCTTCGTCATCAATATAACCCTCTAAGCATTAAAATAAGATAGAAAAAACTTAGCATGTCAAGTCAAGGTTTTGTTTGAGTGATGGGTACATTTTTATTAGAGTCGTGATAGAGAAGTTCGACAACCAAATTCACCAACATCAAAGTACATAGAGGACTTGGTGCTATATCCTTGTACATAACAAAATCCAATGGAAACATTGCAATCCCCCCAATCCTAAAATTTTGAAAAACTGATAAGTTCGTCGAATTTTGAGTGAGATCTAGAATTCTACTTTCTCCATATGAAATCCAATAAGGTTGGAACCAATCTCAAGCATCCTAAGCCATTTCATGGTAATGTTAAAAATTTAAGTAGTAGGATGAAAATGAAAGATAAAGGAGTGACATTCTCCTTTATGTTTCATTTTCATCCTTCTACTTTAAGAATTTAACATTAACAAGAATTGCATAGCAATACTAGGGCGATAGGCTTGAATATTAAGCTAGCCTAGAGGAAAATTTGAAGTGGACCAACCAAATGAAAAAATAAAAAATAAAAAATCATTTTTTTAAGCTAGCTCACGTGGGTATTGACCATACAAAACCGGTCCCAAACTGACCAGTTCCATTACAGAACCAGTTGGTTTAGTATGGAACTGGCCTATTCCGGTTCTGAAGCCCGAACCGAACCGTTCTTGTGCCCAAACCAATTGGACTGACCAGTTTTACCAATTCCAATAACATTGGTTGAAAATAAGTGAAGTACACACTACAGTAATTTATATTTCAAATTCAAGCCTAACACTAAAAATTCACAAGAATGGAAACCCCAAGATTGAAATGAAATTTCCCAAATTGCATTAATTGCAAACAAAACCTTTTCTAATAAAATATATTGACAACTATTATAAGTTTATAAAAAAGCTTCGAGGATTAGTTCAAGTGATTTGATTTGCCATGCCCAAGTCATAAAGGCCAAGGGCCAAGAAAGCCACAAGTTCAAATCCACCTGAGTCCCCATGGGTAAGGCATGCATGTTGCCAAGGAGGCCATAGGTCACAGGTTCAAATTTGGTTGAGTTACTTAAAGTTACCATTGGCCATTGTGATTAGAGCTTTAGTTGCCCTCCATCTAGATGTTTGGAGAAGAGTGGGAGAGCCCGTGAGGTTTTCAAAAGAAATAAAATCTTTAAATAGAGACTAAAATATGTGTCAAAGTTGAAACCCTTTTCTAATAAATTTTGTTCACATGTATTATAAGTCTTGTGGAAAAGGAAACTAAAAATTCACTTATATTGTTTTGTCAGACTTTGTGTTATAATATGGTAATATAATTACAATTTTATATTAGTAAATGTTTTATGTGCATTCATATTAGGCCCATAGACTAAGATAGAGTGGTTCCCATGTCCCACAAGCAAGGGGGTCTGATACATCAATTTGGCATTTGGCTAGGTTGTGACCGTAAATTAGATTACTTTTATTATTTATTACAATTATTATTATATTAGTAGGTAATAATGGTTACACATACTTACGAGCATTTGAGAGCTCCCTAATACACTTGAATCCCCCAATTTTTCCTATTTTTTCTGATTTTTTATATTGTTTTTTATATTGTGGATTCTTAAATGGGATCCCATGTTTCCCAAGTTGCTGCTTTTTCACATGTCGCCCTCAATGTGAAGGCACAAGTGTTGTTGATTCTGTCTTTTCTAACCAGAACTTACTCCCCTTCATTCACCACTTAACTTTCCCCCATCCCCCTTGCAAACCATGTTGTTCTTTCCTTCTCTCTACAAGTTGAAACCCTTCTCTCTCCTACCACACCCCCCATCTCCCAAGGCCCACCCCCTATTACTTTGTGCTTCGAGGAGGGGGGCCTAGACACATTTACTTCCCACTCCACCAAATGCTCCCCTCTGAGACCCAATTCATCTCATTAGACTCAGCTTCTACCATATACACCTGTCTCTCATCCATCATTTGGGACGCAACCCTCAAGTCCTACCCTCTCTCCACTCAGCCCACTTCCACCTCCCTAGAAACCAACTCGTGTCCTATGAATCGTTGGTGTGATGAAGAATGCACGGCTCTCCATTGCCAACTTCAGTATGCAATTACCCATGCTCACCCCTCTTACCCCAGCATCAAAGCCTCCTATTGTCGTCTTCTCCACTACAAGAAATGCCTCTCTATCTCTCAAAAGAGATGAGAGTTGTGTACATCCTTTAATCACTCTCGTAAACATTAATTGCACATCATCTTATTCTCACACATCTCCACCCTTTATGATATTCCTAAGCAGGCCTAGATTCAGGGTACATCTTTGCCTTCTTCAAGCCTCTTATTCTCAAGTAAGGACATTAGTGAGGACGTGTGGGTGAGAAACAACAAGAAAGCAATAGACAGGGATGGTTTCCAAGTAGATTTCTTTAAACATGGTCTATGTCCTTTAGTTCCTTACTTGGTTGGTCTCTTTAACCATGTGGCCTATACAAGTTTTCCATTGACATGGTCATATCACATCACTCACCTGATACACAAATAAGGAACAAACTTTGATCCCAATTACTACACTAAAATCATGGTGGGCCACACATTCTCAAAGCTCTATGCTATAGTTCCCCACTTTAAGCTCTCTAGGGAGCTTGAGCGACAACATCCCATAGCTAGAGGATAGGCCGAATTCTGACATAAATACCAAACTATTGATCACATCCTTACACTCAAGGCCATCACTGAGGAAGGTCGTCATTGCTCTTTGAAAGTTTATTGTTGTTTTATAGACTTTTGGAAAGCTTTTGATTTTGTCACTAGGGAGGCTCTATTCCAAAGACACATAGACTTTGGTATCTCAAACACCCTATTATCAGCCATCACGCATATACACAAGCCAATCCTCAGACACCTGCTCACATCACATGGCCTATCAAATTTCAATTAGAGTACTATTGGGGTTAAACAAATTTGCCCGCCTACACCCCACATTATTTGGGTTCTATATTGATGAGTTGGAGCCCTTCACCTAACACATCCAAGATGGTGATAGTTGCCTTCTACACCATGTTTTGATTTCCATCCCTTTGTTTGTAGATGATATGGTCCTTCTAGCCTCATCCTTGGACAGATTTCAAAGACAACTAGATGCCCTAGCCCTTTTATGTGATCTTCATCAGTTGATAATCATTGTGGGTAAAACCAAGGTCACAATCTTCAACGCATCAAAAATGATTCTCTTTGATTACCACTACTTTTTCAAAGATGAGAAGATTGAGATCACCACCACATATACCTATATTGTGATACTATTCATCCAAGATGGTGACGGTTGCCTTCTACACCATGTTTTGATTCCTATTCTTTTGTTTGTAGATGATGTGGTCCTTCTAGCCTCATCCTTGGACAGATTGCAAAGACAGCTAGATGCCCTATCCCTTTTATGTGATCTTCATCAGTTAACGACCATCCTAGCTAAAACCAAGGTCACAATCTTCAACGCATCAAAAAATATTCTCTTTGATTACCGCTACTTTTTCAAAGATGAGAAGATTGAGATCACCACCATATATACCTATATTGTGATATCATTCACAAGTCCTCGCTTTAGTTTGCAACATGCACTTCATTCCTGAAGCAACAAGGGTTATGGGTCCTTGGCCCTCCTAGAGGGATAGTGTTTTCAGCACCACTTTCAGGACATATAGTCCAATATGTCGTTGATGAAAACTTATGTCCAACCCACACTTCTATATGAGTCTGAGGTTTGGGGACCCACTCTACTAGAGTCTAATTGGTCCTCGGTAGAGAGAGTACATGCCGTCCACCTTTGTCAATTCATTCAATGCAAACAGACAGTTCCTGGGCCCATCATCCCTGCAAAGTTTGGCTCTCACTTCTTCTGACTTGAGGCAATGATCTATCTCATCTCACTTCTACACCATGTTCAAAGTTTTGTTTACACAACATAGGGACATGACAAATATCCATACTTGGCCTACCATTCACAAGAGTCCATTGCAACAGCTAATCCTTTGCCTTGGTCTCAAAGATGGTACACTATTGTCTCAAATCTCCCTACTTTAGCCAGTATTATGTTGGACCAACTTCCTCCATTTAGATATTCCTTATGATACCAACCAAACAGGAGATGAACACAATCACTTATGAGAAAACCTACAAGAAATATGTATAGGTCACTTGGATAAAACCCTCAAAGTGGGTTACATCTGAAGATGGACTTCTATGCCAAGCACATATATAGGAGGCTTTTTTGTACTCCTACTTTGTATTGACATCATAATGATGAGGCACGGACTCATTATTCATCTGCATTACATGTTTTTCCATCGAATGCATGCCCTTCAAATTCCCTTAGTGAAGTTCAAAGTTGGCTCTCATTAAGTGTGGATTGAGACGAACTGCTAGATAGAATGCTTAGATGGGATCTGCCAAATATGTCATCTCCAAGAGATTGAGTCACAGGGGCACTTCATCTTCTGTTGCCCCATTTATTATGAGATCTATGGGAGAGTTCATTGCTTATACAGAGGGATCCAAACCCTCTCTAGTTTCTTCCAATACTCAGACCAAAGATGTCCAGCTCTTTACATGCCCTCAAACTTCATAAGTTCATACTCACACTCTTCAACCTTCTCTTAGGCTGAATATTGTTCAATGGATTACCTCTTCCTTTATAGTGCTCCCATCAACTAGGGGCACTAAGAGACAAGTTGAAGATAGCATTGCTTCTAGCTCCAGGTCAATATGGACCAAAGGGACCTTACCCCCTCCCCAAATACCATAGAGACATTACAAAACCAGATCCCTTACCAACAGGCAAAGCAAATCACCTAGACATTAATAGCGCGGTAGATGGTCCAAATCTTCTCCTAGCTCCTCCTTAAGGCATCTCTCCTAGATCTTTTCCCTCTATATATCTCCCTCCCAATGCGGCTTCCCACACTAGGATTCAGGGGTTTTCCCATGTTCGCATATAGACTTAACATTTCTACTTTACCTCTTGTTCTTTATATAGGAGGCATTTTAGTACTCTTGCTTTGTATTGACATCATTGTACTCACTAGTCCCATTAACCTACTTTTATGGTCATTTGTTGGACATTAATATAATTATCTTATCTCACCTTATCATATCTTCTTATCACTCCCAACTTGTTTTTTCTTGCAAATTTGCATGAATCTTCTTTCCATTTCAAAGACCCATACCCACTTTCTAGATCCCCATGCAAAATAGATTCTCACGGTCACAAGAACTAATTAAACAACTTTTATGTGCAACTCCAACTAATTACCATCCTAAATTAATAGATTTTATTCTTTTATCAAAACTAATACTTATTTCTTAAAATAAATCCACTAATAGTTGGCACAAATCTCATGTCATTGTCAATGTCTAGCATGTATGATCTAAAGAGAATTCATCACACAAATATCCTCCCCAAGGATTACCTACCCAATCATTGTTCATCCTTTTTTTCAAAAAAAATCCATTCTAAACTTAAGAATTGTACATAAAGTAATGTTTTGGCATAAACTAGTTACTTCTTACTACAATCTCAATCCAACACCCACAAATTCTTCACAAGCTCAAGTCACTACTTCAATATTGACACTTGTTCCACGAGCTCCAAAGCATCATCTATTCATATAGAAATCTATATTAGTCAATAGAACTATTTCACTAAATGATTGCATCTCTGAGAGATAAAACATCAACTTGTTTAGTTTCACACACAATTCCTTTCAATATTTGCTTCTTAGTAATCTTGCTTCACCCGAACTTAATAACCACCAACTTGAACACTCTTTGGTACCATAAAAGTGCTCCTAAATATCTTATAATCCCTCTCTAACTCGTCCATGACTAAACCTCATATCATGACCCAAATCTACTTTTAAGACCCATCCAAGTGTGGCTAGGCTTCTTGCAATTGTGCTTGTAATTGGGCAAATTGATTTGGACCATGCACCCTCAACGACATAAATGTACAAAAATGTCTCAATCCTGAAGCTTTGCTTAGAACATTCAAATAGTATTATGCAAGCATCTAGCATACAATTCCTTATTATTTTTTAAATTAATCCTCTAGTTGTAAGACAACCTTCAAACACCTAATCTTCACCAAAGAATCATAAGATTGTTTGCAATTTTATGTCTCAACAAAATGCTCATAACTTACTCCCAAGGTTTAATAGTCTAACTCTTTAAAAACTAGTCTCTCCCTTGAGGACATCTTCAAGCAGTGTTTTGGCTCCTCCTTTCTGGTCAATGGTTCATTAGGGATGTTCTTTTTGCTTCTTCCTTGAGTTATCTAGTGTCATAAATTTTGTAACTTTTCTCTTCCAATAATTTAGCATGCTTCATTTTATGATACACATTCTAGCTTATAGGAAATGCTCTAACACTCCTTGAAAATATCACTACTATATTATGCTTTTGAATCCCATTTATCTATTTTTAGTCATTTGTGGACATTAAAATTGTCTTATGTTATCTTATTTGCAAGCCCAAAAGCTTCACCTATTAATCTTGGTTTATAAACTCACATTATTTGCTTACTTTCAAATCCAAGCTAGCTTATACACAAATAAATATCAACCAATCATGGTAAGGCATACATTCTCAAAATTATATGCTACAATTCTTCATATATGACTCTTGAATGTTGGAGAGCAGGTGCTTGAGTATGACAATTCAAGCAAACTTCCACCCATAGTCATAAACCCAATACCTAGGGCAATATCAAAGAGGCTCATCATGACTCTTCAAATTCATATGTTGCATCATAGAATTTCAAAAGATGCTCAACTTGGCTCTAAGGGAGGCTTAGTTCCAAGTGCTCTATGACACTGGCATTTCAAAGACCCTCCTAATGGTCTAGGTCACGTGGTTCGAGTTCGAGTTCGACAATGATTAAGTTCAATTCAAGTTCGAATATTTTGATGAGGTTCACCATTAGGTTCATTTCTCTCTCTCTCTCTCACACACAATATATATATATATATATATATAATATATATATATATATATAAACCAAAAAATATATATAACATAAAATAGTAAGAAATCAACATCTATAAACATAAAAAATGTTATCATGGACTTGGAAATTGCAAGAACAGATTGTTGTGACACAATGTTATGAGCTTGAGCTATGAACATGATCAATGCCAATGAGGTTTGATGAGGTTCATCAAACCTCAAAATTTTCTTTTAGTTCACCAAATTTCGAACCTCAAGGTTGAAGTTCGGTGAACCTTGTAACATAGCTAATGGTCATCATGAGACTCTACAAATTAATGATCAATAGCCTTTCAAATTGTACATGATCTTTCTAACTTCCTCTAACGCACCATTCGTGTTAAGCAATAGTGGCCCCTCTCACTGACTCTCTTTGGGATTTACATCAATGTGTAAATGCCAACATATTTAGGGCAATGATGGGCACCTTCTACACCATGTCTTGATATCCCTGCTCCTCTTTGTTGATGACCTAATTATGTTGTCCTCCTCACCTAAGGGCTTGTAGAGACATATCAATCCCTTACACAGCTTCTACGACCATCAATAGTGAATAGTCAACTTAGGTAAAACAAAGATCATGACCTTTAACTTTAATTTCTATTTTCGAGGGAAGAGATAAGGAACATCATAGCTTGTAACTACTTGGGAGTCTATTTGTGGGGCCATGGTTTAGCATGCATCAAGGCCTCCAACACCAAAACAAGGGATATGTGGTTCCCTTGCCCTCCTTGAGAGGCAACACTTCCAAAGCAAATCCCAAGACATTGTATCAAAGATTCACCTCTTGAATACAATCATCAAACCAATGGTCCTCCATAAGATAAAGAACATACAAGAGAACTATCCCCACCAATATTTTTGGCAAAATTCGAACCCATCCCTTCAAACTTGAGGTCATTTTCTATCTAGCATCATTCCTTCAAAAAGTTCAAATCTTTGGGGACTTCATTTCTAGGAGGGATCAATCCTCCAATCTCATAATTTATTCTCCCAAGACCATTACCTCAATAAGCACACTTACACATGCCCACAGATGTTTCTTGGAGACCTCTAGGCTTCTTCAACCAATGGCCATAGCCTCAGAACATCTACTCCTTTTCATGTACTCAATAGATGTGCCATGACACCTCCTCCCATCTAAACAATATATCAATATATTAAATAAGGCACCTACAAACCAGTGTTGTGAACATCGCGATCAAGATTAAATCGACGAGGGGAAAAAATCGAAAAGAAAAATAAATAAATAAATAAATAAATAAAATAAAATAAAAAAATCGGCAAATACAAAAATATTCATTTTTTCAATTTTTTTAATATCTAAAGCATCTACAACATAAAATAAATGCATTGACACATAAATATGATAAAAGAACTAATATATAAGATGTGTAATATCATTTCTAGTGCTACATCACACATAGCAGTGAATCATGTCCTGAATAGTAAGTCTTGACTACTGAGTCCCAACTCAGCCTCAAAATATCAACAAAAAATATAATGATGTATCTCATATCATGAGTCATAATGTCATCTACAATGAAATGAACCAAATAACTAATACTATTGGTTTCCTCTGCCCGTCTTGCGAGAAAATGCAATAGCTTTCCCTTTCCCTCTAGATGTAGATGCCGGTGGAGTTGGCAGTGGATTTTGCTGCGCTCTAGAAGTTGAAGAACTAGGAGCTACAGGAGGTAGACCACGTCCTCTACTGATGGCAGAGGTAGCCTGGGTAGGTGATGTCAACTCCTCCTCTTGTTGCTCCTCCTCCTCTTGTTGCTCCGCCGCCCCCTCTACGCCTTCCATTACCTCCTGCTCTAACCAATCGTCGGCAAATTCCATGAGGGGCCTCTCGGTCTCAACCCTCCATGCAACAGTGGTGTCAATCGCATCCCAATGAGATGGCCTCCATATCAAGTGTCCTCTCAAGTTGCCTCACCCACAATCGAAGATTGTAGTAGACGTAGACCATGTCATTAAGTTGCTGGGACTCCAACCTGTACAAAGATCATAAAATAATAATTATAAAAAATATATATTATTTAACGAATTCAAAAAATTATTTGGAAATTTGGAATATTTTAAGTTTTAAGTTTACCCTGTTGCGCTTTTTGGTGTGTATTTTTTCAAATACACTCCAGTTGCGCTCACATCCTGAGGAGCTACATGTTTGACTGAGAATTCGAATGGAAATCTTTCGCAGATGGGGTGCTCTAACACCATAGTTTCTCCACCATGCATCTACAACAAAATTACAATTAAAATAAACATAAGAAAAAAAATGAAATTTGAAAGTTGAAGCAAAGTATGAAGTTATGAAATTGAAGAGACAATGAAATTTGAAACAAACTAAAAAATATCTGGCATTTTAGTCTTCCCTTCATCCACAGCCATCTCAAAGCTAAATGTGCCACCTGCCATCCTGTATATCTCCATTTCTTTGGAGATTTCTGCACATTCTGCTGGAGATGCCACCATCCTCTGAACATAAGTGAAAATTCCATCCATGATCTCAGCATCAAATAAGAACCCACAGGGGTAAGAAAATGCGGGATTCAGGTAGATCCCTGCAACATGAATGGGACGATGGAGTGTATTGTTCCATCGTTCATCAATCACTTCCCATAGGAGGAGTTGTTTCTAAAACCCCTCATCTCCCTTCTCATCATAGTAGGCCTGAATGGATTCTTTGGCCCTGTCCATGGCCTCATACAAGTAGCCCATTGCAGGCTTGTCACCATCAACTAATCGAAGAACCTTTAGCAAAGGTTTAGTAATGTTGCACACCTCCTGCACTCCCGCCCAGAAGTTTTCCTGGTATGAAACTAATCTGCATATGGGCTCTCCCTTTGGTTTGCGGCTAAACGTCAAAGCATGCGACTCATCTGAAATAAATATTCTCTTCACATCCCACATAGAATTCAAGAGGGAGTGAAGAGATACGAAACTGGTGGCAAACCGTGTAATGGCGGGGTACACCAACTCTTTGTTGTTAGTAAATGTTCTCATTAAATGAAGCACAGATGCATGATTATATATAAATTTTGTAATGTTTTTTTATGAGTCAACAATATCTTTGACAAAAGGAATTTTTCCTATGTCCTCCAACATCAAATCAATACAATGTGCAGCACAAGGTGTCCAAAATAAAGTAGCATGCCTCTCCATAAGCATCTTGCCAGCAACAACATAAATTGCAACATTGTCCGTTATGACTTGAACAACATGTTCTGCACCCACCTCCAAAATAAACACATCCAGCAAATCACATAATAATTTTGCATCTTTGATATGTGCAGATGCATCAACAAATTTCATAAACATTGTCCCCTTGGAACAATTAACCAAGAAGTTTATAAGGCTTCTCCCCTTTTGATCGGTCCAACCATCTGACATCATAGTATATCTTGTGTGTGCCCATGATGCCCTAAACTCCTCCAATCTTTTGGTGCAGTCAACCTTTTCATTTTGAAGAATGCAGCCTCTAAAGTCATCATAAGAAGGGACTTTGTACCTTGGGCCAACAATTGCAGTAGCATCAACAGCAAACTGGAAAAATGGATTATTCCTTGCAACGCTAAAAGGAATATCACTCGAAAGGAGAAACTTGCCCAACAACTTGTCAATTTTTTCTTTCTCCTTTTTTTTAATCATTGAAGAGATAGATGGTTGTAAACCAATCGTGGTTCTAGGAACAAAATATGATGAGGTAGCTACAGGTTTGGTTGTAGATATTGATGTTGAAGTAGAACCAATGCCACTTTCATATTCACCTCCTAACACTCTATTCCCTGCTAGTTGATTCCTTAGATCTGACTTGGACAGTTTGGCTTGCTCTAATTCTTCCAATGATCTGGGGGCTCTTCGGATGATTTCCGGATTTGTATTTTTGCAAGGCCCAACCTCATGTCCAAGGATTTTTGCAAAGTGATACTTCAATCTATAAACCCCCCTGTCATATGATGCCCACACAACTTGCAAGACAAGTTTGATCTATCAAACTTTCCATCAAGTTCACCAAATTCCCACAGAGGGTCCAATTTCCTTGGCATGTTTGTAACTTGGTTGAACTCTTGAGTTTTAATGTAAGATGTAGTTTGAAGTTGAACCTATGGCACAAATAGAATTACAAGTTAAAAATAAAAATAAATAAATAACAAACATAACATACATAACACAACACATTGAATTTTTGACAAAAATTAACAAAAAAAAAAAAAAAACCTCAACTTAATCCAACAATAATAGAAAAATGCACATTCAAACCCAAAACAAAAATGATGCAAAAAAATAGAGCACAAGAAAAAAAATTAAACTAATAAATCTAACAATCAAGTTTTTGCATTTTTGACCAAAATGAACCCTCTCCACTCTATGCAACAAAAATGAAAAAACACAAACAAATCCACTCAAAAATCATTGTTAATCAATGGGTTATAAAAACCCACGCAAAAACAAAAACAAAATATGGTCAAATTTGGTGCCCATACCTGGAAACCACGGTTTGCCGAAAAAATTTGGTCCAAACACAAATTTGTCTTGCTTGGGATGCTAAAATCTTTCGTTTTTCTCCTCCTCTGCCCTCGTAGTCGCCTTCCTCTCCTCTTCAGCTCTCAAACAAGGTCATCTGCAAAAAAATGACAAATAAAAACCAAGAAATCGCTTTTTATAACGTGTTGTTTCCGAACCACGCGATTTTTCCCTATCAAATCGCGATTTTTTAAAACATCACAACACTACTACAAACAATACATCCAAACCACGTTGATCTCACCTTTAGAGGATCTCAACCAAAGATGGTCTTTTTTTTAACCATGGTGAATTGGTAGCTCGTTGGAGTAATCTAGGCAAGGCTCGGGATCAAACCCTTTCGGTTGTCAATACAACACCAAGCAAGGTTGCGGGGGAGCGGCCCCCCCTCTCGCTCCCATTCCCAATTCGCGCTCCCTAAAAAAATGCTCCCTGCCTTTTCAGGAGCATTTTCGGAAGCGTTTAGCCTTTTTTGCAACAACAACAAAAAAAAATTGCAGTAATGTTCCAAATGCAATAAGTAAAAGTGACATTCTCCTTAATCTTCATTTTCATCCTTCTACTTAAATTTTTAACATTACCATGAAATGACTCAGGATGTTTGAGTTCCAACCTCATTGGATTTCATATGGAGAAAGTAGAATTTTAGATTTCATTCAAAATCCAGCAGACTTATCAGTTTTTCATGATTTCAGGATTGGGGGATTGCAATATTTCCATTGATTTTTGTCATGTATTAGGGTATGGAACTCGTATTTAATCAAGAGCACCAATCCCTCTATGTACCTTGATGTTAATGACATTGGTTGTCGAACTCCTCTATCATGACCCTCCTGAAAATGTACGCATCACTCAAACAAAATCTCGACTTGACATGCTATGCTTTTTCTATCTTATGTTAATGCTTAAAGGGTGATATTAATGACAAAGATCCCTATACAGACGCAGAGGTAATGACAAAGATACCTTTGGATATTAATGCTTAGAGGGTGATATTAATGACAAAGATCCTGATTTTCCAACAAGACCAAAAAAATTAGACATTTCTCGTGGTGGCAAGAGGCCCAAGCATAAGCAATAGATAATAGAATTACTTGTCTTTTCTAGTTTCTAGTAGTTTTTATAACTACTGATTGTTTCATATTTATTATAATATTTTTTTAAACAATATATGACAATATAAGTTTGAAGTTGGCAATTATAACTCATTAGTAATGAATTATGAATATGATGCTTCATGAAAGTTAAAAGTTGTTTCATTTCATTCCATGTTAGATATTATTTGTTGTAATGATTACACTTAGCTTACAAGTACAACTTTGGTGATCAATGATGATAAATGTTATATATTGAATTTTGAAAGCTTGAAACTTTAAGATTGATGAATCATGAGACTTTATATGTTGTATGTTACTATGTTACTAACTTGTGGACATGGTTGATGAAGATTATAACTTCTAGATGATTGTTGTTATATGGTTCAATGTATGTTTTTTTATGTTTTTTATATCTA
>APFE031111287.1:110719-129180 GCA_000404065.3 Pinus taeda
CCAAACCGGGAGCTTCTGAAAATGTCGCTCCCACACCCATTTTCGCTCCCGCTCCCAAGTAACACTGACACCAAGAGTATATCCAACAACCTGCAAGCCAAATATACCAATAACTTATGACCTAGCAAGAGCCAAGACATCTTGACCCCATTGGAGTGGAATCTACCCAAGGATTGCCTACTCTTTGAGCCTTTTCACAACAAGCCAAACATGTCCCTTGGAATTGAACCGGGGTGGGATGGGAGAACAAATCATGCTCCCAACCACTTGAGTTACTTACTCGGGACAACCAAAGATCGCATTTACCTAGAGCATTCTCAAGAACTAAGGGGAAGCCTTATTGTCTACCCTCCTAATATATGCCAACCCTAAATACTTGCCTTCAAGGTTCATTAGGGTTACTCTCATGGCCTCTAAATTGAGTCCAATCACAACCTTCAATAGTTGGGCAACATTTGCCAACTTGGCCACTTTCAAAGAGCTTGACATTAAGGTGCATCTTATTTTCTAGTGCCCACTATACTACAAGATTTGAGGTACATACCACTGCCAACTTAGGGATCCACGGAGCTCCCTATCCACCTTTTGTTGCCTTAAGCAAACATGCCTTCCTTTCTTGATGATATAAGATAAATTTATCAATGTCTACGTGATCAGAAATAGGACAATGGCACTAATAACTACAAAAGTGTTAATACAAAGTGGGAGTGCTAAGGTCAATCCTATAAAAGAAAAAACATAAATAATCTATAAGATCTAAGCTAGAAGACACATTACTTAAAGGTCTCATTTCTATAGTTGGTTCTTTCTCTATCATCAAATTTTCACTCATTTCTTAAGGACAAAATTTACAATTTTAGGCATTGGTTAATTGCTACTTTGGCACCATGTTTTGGGCCCAAACATTTGTCCCTCAAAAGAGAACTACTTCTTATCAATGATACCAACTTCTCCACTTCAAAAGCAAATGATTCCCTTGGCACATCTTTAAGAAGTTTATTTGACCATATCACTAGGCACTTTGTTATCAATGATCCTAAATAAATCATGTATGTCTTATCCCACTTCATACACATCTACATAGTTAAGCAATAAATTTCTCCAAAATAATGCTTTCTTAGATAAACTCTTTTGGAAATAGGATCTATTAGAGTAACATCAAGTAGTAATCTATAAACCACATTATTTACATTTTGGTAACAATGGAGGGTCAACAATACCTTGGTGACAACTGCCAAATATGTTTTGTCATCATCATCATGAAAAGAAACCGAATTCAATGCTAATCCGTACATAACTCAACAAAGAATCAGGTGCCCTTGATGAGGTTACTCCAAATAAATGACAGCAATAAGTCTCTAATGTTGATTGATCCAAGCCCCACAAAGGACATGAATACAAAGAAAGCATTTAATGGAGCATCCAAAGTGGCATTCTTTACTGTGATTAGACACAAAGATAGCCATATGATGGCAAAGCAATCTATTTGCAACATATACGGGTTAACATCAATAACCAAGCAAGAACTTGTGCCCTAATAGGAAGGGTCAAGACTTGCTTGCACATGGTCATAGACCATTTCACTATGGTAGAGGACTTGAAAATAATGAACAACTTGATGGCATGGCATCCCCAACCCTCTGATTGGAAGTTTCAATACCAGGGTACATGTATCAAGAATATAAGCATTGAATATAAACATATAGGGATGGAAGCAAAGTGATGAACTAATTGGCAAATCAAGCCTTTACGCTTCCAAAATCCAAGTCAAAGATGAAAATAGTTGAAAAGATTAAGGAAGTTGAAGAGTGGACGACCAAATTAAAGACGATTAATGATGAAGTTGTCACTTAGGCAAGTTTACCAATGATTGGAATGTAATTTCCTCCTAATATCATGGGACTCAAAACTTAAGCATCAGACCTGCAATGTGCCTGGGTCCACAATGGCATTGCTTCCACAACCATATGTAATCTCTCACTAAAATAGAACTACAGCAATAGAAAGACATCTTCAAGAGCACAAGAATTTACCAAAAATTAAGTGGGGGCACTTGCAAACCAAAATGTAGAATGCACCTACAATTCCAAATGTTGCAGGACCACTTCTCAAATACAAGATTCTCTATTAAGAGAAAATGTAATAATTCATTATAGATGATATTGATTACAAGAGGGGATAAAACCCCCATTTATACAAAAGATAGACTAAAGCCCTAACTTTTGGCCCAAATTGTTCTTATGCGTGATTTGGCTCTTTTTTAGCTTGAACAATCCTAACATACTAATTATCTATTCAAAATCTTATTTAAGCCTTGTATTATGAAAATCAAGCAAGAGAGAAGCAGAACTTTGATAGGTGGAGGGCTAATGAAAGGCAAGAGAAAAGGCGAAATGGTTATAATCCTTCCTTCTTCCAATGTTTTCAAAATACACCACAGCCCAACTAGCCATTAGAAAGCAAAACACCAGAACAAATAATTAAGATGCAATTGGGAGAAAGTTGGGGATTATATAATGCTTTGAATGTGGAGCAGGGCATTTTGTTAGATACTGTCCAAAAAGACAGGGCAATGAGAACGTAGTCCACCATGAAGGCAACAACCACAAGGGGAAATGTCGCTAATGTGCCTGAAATAAAACAAGTAGATCATCAATCTATTGTCGTTGAGGTCCATGCTAAGATTGACAGTCAACCTACTTCTACTTTGATTAAAAATAGGACCAGTCAAATTTATGTTGCTCCAAAATGGACAAGAGGTTGTAGGCTTAAACAATTAAGCACTACAAGCCATGGTTAGTTCAGTTAGCAATCAGTACAAAAAGAAGAATAAGGGCAATGAAGAATTGTCCATTGGGCATGAATGGACTTTTCATGCATGCAGACTTCACTGTGTTGCATCTTGGATCCTACAATGTGTTGATCGATATGCATTGGCTGAAGCCACATAAAGACAAAGTCAATTGCTATAATAAGAAAGTTGATGATTGCGGTGATAATAAGGGGAAGGCCAGAACGGTTCAAAGAATTTTGAGGCCTATATCAATAAGACCGATTTCAGCCATGCTAGTGAAGAAGAGTTTTGGAGAATCAAAGGAAAGGTTGCCAAATGTGACAAAGTCAATTGAGGATAAGGGATCTAAAGCTTGAAGACTTCCTAGTTTTGCAAAACTCAAGGACGTATGACATAAGTTCATTTTGCAACAGATCTGGTTCTGAGACCTAAAACAGTTGCTAAAGCACCACATAGAATGCAGCCTCCAGAACTACTAGAATTAAAAATAAAAATTACAAAAATTGCTTGATAAGGGTTATTTATGTAAGGCCAAGTGCATCATCGTAAAGAGCACCAGCTCCTTTTGTGAAGAAAAGGAATCGTACTAAGGTTGTGAATTGACTACAAGCAATTCAATCAAAGCCACAATTAAGAATGAATATATACTGCCAAGAATAGATGACTTGTCAAATCAGATGCAAGGAGCAAAAGTCTTCTCCGAGATAGACTTAAACTTTCGATATTATGAAGTTAAAATTAAAGATGAGGGCATAATCAAGAAAGTGCTCAAGATGTGGTATGGCCATTATGACTTTGTAGTGATGTCAATTGAATTGATTCCTGCACCAACTACATTCATATCCCTGAGACACTGTGTTCAGTAAGTACTTAGACAAATTTGTGCTTGTATTTTTTGATAATATTTTAATTTACTTCAGACCAGAGGAAGAGCATGTGGAGCACTTGTAGCTTGTCTTACATATGTTGTGAGAGCACAAGTTATATGCCAAATTAAGCAAACATGAATTTTATGGGAAACAAATTCATTGTTTGGGGAATATCGTATCTGAAGAAGGCAGATCAATGGATCTAGAAAAAATGAACACTATGTGATGGCCCACAAAGGGAATGTGTCTAATCTAAGATCATTTATGGGTTTTGCAGGATGTTTCAGGAGATTATTGAGGGGTTCTCCAGGATTGCATATCCTCTTACTTCACTTTAGGAGAAAGGTAAGAAGTTTGAGTGGACATCAAGATGCAAGACAAGATAACATAAGATAATGTTATTAATGTCCAACAAATGACCACAAAAGTAGGTCAATGGGATTGAAGAGTACTGGCAGTATAAATACAATGTGGGAGTGTTAGCACAACTCCTAGAAAATGCCAAAAATAATAATAATAAAAAAGAAGCCCGCATAAGCATAACATCAAAACATATGTATAAACCATGATAAAGTATGGTGATACAAAACACTAAGTGGGTTTCTCCAAGATAGGAAAGGTGGGCAACCCAATCCAAGAACCTGTTAAGAGAGAGAGAGAGAGAGATCAGACCATGAAATCAATGGTGCCAACATCTCCTGATTTTGATGGTCAAGGGCGGGAGGGGGCAACTAGGCACCAGCTCGCTATCAGAGGCTTCTGAAACCATCAAGGAGCTCGACTGCAAGATTCAGGGGGGAATGTATGAGAGAGGAACACTACTAACCTCCGAAATCGAAAGAAAGAAATTCCAAATGGATCTTTGGTTGTTCCTCTGGATCTAGAAGGTAGTCTAACAAGCGAGACATGCTCTACTTTGGATCTATCTGAAGATGATCTCTCTAATGCTCCGAGGACATGTGGCCTGATGTATGGACTAGCACCCTACAAACCAGTCTCAATAATTTCGAGTGGTCTCCCGGTGGGGGAGACTGGGGAGAAAGATGAAACACAGGGTCTCACCATTCTGTTGTCTAGTGCGCTCTGAAACTCTGTCTATCGTTTGTTATTTCGATCTAATGGATCATTTGTTATTCCAATCTGACAAATCAAAAAGGAAGTATGAGGTAATCAGTTTGGTCATCCCAAGCGAGTCATGGCATGCAGGATCTGAGATTTGTGGCTAAAAAAATTCCCTGATGAAGAGGGCTAAGCATCTATGACCTTGGTAGTAGAAGAATGTAGAGATGGAGCTTCATGAGTCCCTATAGAGGAAATGATGGCATCCTTTGATCTCATAATATAGGGAACACCAAAAAATGAGGTGCATCTCCATCTTTGGCTCCTAAAGGTGGCATACGTAGCAGATCATGGTATATAGTGATTTGTCTCTCCGAAGTCAATGGGAAAAGATTTGGAGTTGTTCCAAAGGGATCCTAAGCAAGTGCATCCAATGTCCATGCATATAAGAGGGGCAGATGATCATGCCGTCATGCAGCTCCAAAAAATGCTGCTGGTGGAAAGACATCTTCGATCCCAAGCCTGTCTGGGACGAGATGCAAATGACCTAAATGTACAATTTGTATATATCCTCTCTGATTGTCTTGTTTAATACTCATCTACTTAGCAAGAGATGGCATGATGCATCAAGGTAAGGTGCTCTAGGGAGATAATAATCATCTGAAAAAGTTGAGACGCCTCTTAAAACCAACCTTGCGCCCGACTTGGGGAAGGATCTGAAGTGAGAGCCTTCAAGAAGCAAAGTGCAAGCTAAGAATACCTCTCTTGCCTAGTGGTAGTCTCTGAAAATACATATGTGATGCAAAAATAACCATACACCATGCCAGAATAGACAAATGTATGTGGATGGCCCAACTACAACCTAACACCCAATCATATAATATAAGCATATGTGTTATAACATATACAGTAGCCAAACTGTTTGACACATGAGCAATACAAAGTCTACACAAGACCCATTCCACCTGAGTACAATATAAGACCTGCATAGAACCACACACACCCAATTGAAAAAACAACCCTTTTCTAGGATTGAATGCGTGTTGTTCAACTTTAGTGTCACCCAATCAACACCTTGATTAGCCAAAAGCCAATGGTACTAGGGGCTACAATCTTTATCCATCACCATGCTCTGCTTGCTTGCAGTGGCCATGGTGATGGAGAAAAGGGTTTAAACATGTCACTAAGGGGGGAATTGAACCTGGTAAAGGGAATATTACAAACCCCACTTGATCAACAAGTCAAAAACCTGTTAATAGGGACCAATGGATTTCAAAATAAATAAACTCTAAAAATAATTCACAAATCTAAAAATAAAATCTTTTGTTCTTTGGAATTTCAAGTATGTTTTTGTTGTTCTAGGATTTATTTGCAAAAATACATGTCATATGTGAGTCTTACTCCCTTTGGAAGAACATTTTTTCCACCTTTGCCCTCAAAAATGTCTTTTTCAAAGAATGAATCAATCCACAAAATGCTTTATTATAACAGCAAGTTAACAGATCTCAATAATTATTCTGATGGGTAAAAATTAAATGATATTGGGTCATGCTCTATGTCCACAGAAATGAATAGCATACTTGAACTTCAGAAATATAAACACTGTCGTGCTAATAGCTTGAGAAACAAGGAAGGCATGGAAAACAAAGTACAACCTAAGTATGTACAACTCTTATTGCTGTCAAAAGGAGCACAAATACAGCAACATATTTCAAGGTTGTTTGTCTGTCTGTCATACACAAAACCCTCGAAGTTGTCCATACATATGCATGTACGCACTCCTCTCCCTATGCAATCCTAAACTAACACAATCGTTGAGCATTGATACCCACACACACCAATATGTATGCATGTATGCACTCCTCTGATTGAGAAGATAAGTTGCCATGCATTAAGGTTGTGTATGAACCGTTTTGTTCATCTTTATACCTCGCAGTCTGGTGCAGGATTTTGGGACCCTGCAGATGCAAAACAAGCATTGTGTGAACCCCACCTTAGGGTCATGCTAAGCTGGTCCACTGTCTTTACAACTGTGATCAGCTAGAGTGGTGGTATTGACAGTTTGTCAATTGCTGGACTAAGATTTGTGCCTTGTGGGCCGTCAGCAATTATCCAATGGAAGCTCTTTAGGGCCTACAGGCCCAGAATATCTAAAGGGCCCAGAGAGCTCATGCTTTGTAGACCCACGATTTTATAAATGCAGTCACATAGAGTGGTGGGGCTGGAAGGATGGACAGAAAAAATCACCCATATATATATGTGTGTGCGCATTCATGCAGAGATGCAACCATTTTATGGTCAAATTCAATTGAAGTGTTGTGCTCTTGAACTATGTGAAACCGTTTCATGGTCAAGGAAGTATCAGATTAGATAAGACGATTGTATTAATGTCCAACAAATGACCACTAAAGTAGGTCAACGGGATTATTGAGTACAATGATGTCAATACAAAGTGAGAGCAGTAAGGTGACTTCTATAAAAAGCAAGATGCTGAAAGTAAGAGTCTAATCTAGATCCTAGAATGCCAACTCCAAAGATGGAGAGACAATCCCAGAGAGAGATGTACATGTTGAGTGGATCTCAGATCTATGATATAAATGGTACAATCCTATCCCAGTCCATTGGAAGCATCTCTCCTAACATCTAAGGCTGAATGGAGCAAGCAAGCTCACAATAGATGTCTGTCCAAAGGGAGAATTGGAAGATGAGCTGAACTGGTTATTGTGGTGCTGCTTGGAAGAGGAATGGGACAAGGACCTATACCCCTTTTTGACTCGAAGTCGAAGAGCATGTTGTAGTATAAATTGACATCCTATGAATTGTACCCCCAAATAGGTATAGGTGTCGATGATCTCAATCTCCTCCCCTTTGAAAAAGAAATGATGATCAAAGAGGTTCTTCTTCAACACGTTGAAGATCATGACCTAGGTTTACCCACATTGACCATCAACTGACAAAGATCACAAGAAAGGGCTAAGGCATCCAAATGTTTCTACAACCCCTCAAGAGATGAGACCAAGAGGATCACGTCATCAATGAAAAGCAAGATAGATTTCAAGACCTGGTAGAGAAGGCTTCATGCAGGAACGATTCCAACTCGTTGATGTAGATCCCAAATAATGTGGGGGATAAGGGGCAAGCCTATTGACCTCAATGGTACTCCTAATAAAGTTTGATCCTCCATGGACCCTATCTAGACAACCAAGGACCAACTCATATAGGCACATGATGGAGGTCGATAAGGTCTTTGAAATACCAATCGAACAAAGCCTCCTATTGTTCATAGTCAAATGCTTTATGAAAGTCCACAAAGCAGCAATAAACTCTTGAAGAGCAATCTCACGCCTTCTTGATGGTGGCTTGAATTGTAAGGATGTGATCAATTGCCTAGTATGCAGATCAGAATCTAGTTTGTTCTCTAGCTAAACTATCTCCACTCAAACCCCTCAGAGAGCTTCAAATGGAGGATCGTGGCAAAGTTTTGAAAACATGCGGTCCACCATGAGTTACTAAATCTGGATCTGTGGAATAGGTGAGCATTGTGATGTGACCAAGACTACAAAAAACCTATACAAACCACATGGTTTAACAAATCGTCCTAGCAACTATCAATAGCATGAAGACCCTACTTGCAGAGTTCTTCCTAGAAGCCTTCATCATCTACTCCTTTGCTAGTGTTCATCATCCAAATAGCCTCCCGAATATCTCGGTATGAGAATAAATATCAAGAAGGACAAGAGGGGAGGTAACATAGATTAGGGGTTTCCCATGAACATCATACAGGGAGGATGCATGGGAAAACATGGATTTAGGATCAAGATTGGGAAGGAGAGGGAGTGGGAAGGGAAGATGGTGTGCCAAAAGTTTTGGGGGAGCAGATGAGGGAAGCACTCAACTCCCAACTCCTTTGCAAGATGGAGAGGCACTTCTTGTGGTAGACATGGCAATGGCAGGAAACCTTCAAACCATGGTGGGAAGGGTGAGTGTGAGCAAAGGGATGTCAATGAGGGTTGTGGAAGGTTTTTCATTTATTGTCATACCACCAATTCATGAAGAAAGATACAAGTTTTATGGAAGGTGGGTTGGTCCGAGCAATTTCTCAAGTGGTGGATGGAAGACGGGTGCATTTAACAAAGGCTTTGGAGGAGGTTGGAAGTAAAGATGTTGGGGTCACCCTCATCAAAGAGAAAAATTATTGAAGGTGGACCCAAGAAGGTGGGCATTAAGGGAGGGGGTGGTCAACTTAAAAGGAGAAAGATAAAAGGGCATGGTCAACTGAGATAATGGAGGTTACCAAGAAATAACAATTGAAGGGGACTAGATCTTAACTAGATAAGACATAATCCATTATAGTAGGTCAACAAGTGAAGAAACGAGAATCTAAGAAGTAACAAAGGTCATTTAGGATTAGATTTAGTAACTCATGGGATTCACCAAGCCACAAGGTGTGCCTACCATAACCTGTAATAGGCCTCAAAGCATCAAAGAACCAATGTATGCCCACTGAATATGGATCTATCTCCTCAATGCATAACATATCAATTAAATGATCATGGAGAGGAATGTGAAGAGCTCAATTGTGAGCATTAAAATCAACTCGTAAGAAGACTTTCCCCACTGTCAAATACTAAATGAGGTTGGTGTATAAGTCCAAACATGAGTCTCCAACAGAACCACTATGGGTAGCAAACTAAAATGAAATTGGGGTGAAGTAGCCTACAATGTAGATTCCTGTTCCCAAAGCCCATGGGAGTAACAAGTCCGCTTGAGACAAAACCAGCAGAAGTATAAGATGATGCATGAATTATCTCCTTCAATGTTGCAGTCACTGTTGTTGGAAGAAAATGAAGAGATTGCAAGATTACCCTGGCTCCCCACTTTTTTCCACCACTATTATTATCCTTTGCACCATCAAATAGAATAGTTGGTAGGCTACTGCTCGTTGTGCCAGAGCGGTGCCCTTGCATTCTAATGCTTCCCCTAACAAGATAGGGCTGGTATAGTCTCCGTTGATATGTTTCAATAACATGCCTTTGAAATATATTATCATTGTGCTCAAACAAAGCAACAAATGCATCTCCAACAACCAATGGTGCATTTACCAAGTCTTCCACCCTCTCATCAATGGCATTTTTTCTTCGAGGCATATAAGTGCGCTCTCCTTCTTCACTAAATATCTCAAGTTTCGAAAGACTCTGAGCAATGTTGGTACGAAGTTCACTTAATTTTGTTTGCTCTTGGTGAATTTCATTAGGTGGCATTCTACCAGACTATGTAAATTCCTTTGGCGAGTGCCCAAGCTGACATTCATGTGGCAGGGTATTCACTGTGTCAGAACTGTGCATCTTTTGGGGGTGGCTTTCCTATCTCATCGTCCCTAAGTCCAAATTTAGAGAAACACTCCTTCTGTATGTTCTTTGGGTTTGCTTCTTCAATTTCAAATGTAGAAATGATTCCTTTTTCTTGGAGATTATCAGCACAATGCACCATACTATGCTTATCATGAGTGTGCATAGCTTTCTGTGAGTTGTTATCCAGCCAAGCATTCGTTTGGGACTGTGATTCATTAATAGCAATTTCAAAAAGAGATTCTTTATTTCCCGATACATGTTATTTATTACTCTATTTCCAGCTTTAGTTATCAATTCACAAACATGTCCTATAGAGCCAGTGAAGGTAGACACTAAGCATTTTTTCTCTTCCAGTTTTTCCTCATCTAATTTCATAAAATTTCTAGTGTTCTCAAGCCTGCAGGAAGAGATCTTGCAAGTGTTTTGCATATGCATTGGCTGATGTCTATATAAAGGCACTGAAAAAACAATGCCACCATCCGGGCTATGACTAATTAGCAGTGGCATACATGAACTCATGGAGTTTGTGTGATGTCCTTGAATCTGTAAGGGAGTAGAACCTGAGAGATATGTAGTAGAAGAGTAGTGTAGAACTGACAAGTGAGTTATTCCTAGCAATCCTGCAGACGTACCTAAAGGTGTGGCAGACTGAATAGGGGAGGTCACATAAATTTGATTGGCTGCATTTCCTTGATTCAAATGATCCTGTTGTTTGTGATATAGGTCCAACAATACAAGTTGATAGTGGTGGATGCACACCAAAGACAAATTGATTCCCTGGGTGCATATATGGTGCAGATGAAAGTTGTTCACCAACTCCAACAAGTATATTAGAGGGTAGTCAACCATTTTTCGTACCTCCTCCATATTCAATGTTTAAAGCACATGTTTGCCAATGATCATCATGCTTCCCTTTTTACTTTACTAGATCCTCGCGATCGCTTGTCTGCTTCTTGTATAGCCATGACCATGCTTTTGTCTTTGCTTCAATTATGTCATTTTTGTTAAATTTTTAAAAATCTTCAAGAGCCCTTCTGTTTCCATTTTTGCAATCGATTAATGGTCTCTGCTCACTCCTCTTCCGTCTTCCTCAAAGACTCTGCTTGTTGCTCTTCCAGCTTCCTCCAAGACTCTGCATACCTTTGCCAAAAATTTGCTTCCGATGGTTCCATTTTTAAATACCATGCAGGCTGGCAGAATTCCGCTATGATACCACTGTAATAAGCTAGGGTACTTTTTGCCCTAGGGTTTACCTCCAGCAATTTAATTTAATCACAAGTAACAAACTGTCTATTCCTTCTTTTCAGTGGTATAACAAGTAAACAGTTCAATTTTTCCAAGTGATAGTAATACAATAGAATCATGCATTATCCTCAAGACAAATAAACCAACCAATGTAGCCTTATCAATGCCCAGATACAAATTGAATGGATACAGTTCACAACAAAAATATTCATAATCCACACATAATAGCTACAACTCCTACGCTCCAAAACCGGATACAGATTTTAACTAACTCTTGCCATATACAGATTCTTAGACCTGTTCGAATTTCCTACAGTCCTAAGTTTCTTACGATGACTAAATCTGGATCGTTCAGTTACCCTCCTCGTCTGTCAATTTGTGCGTGCTTTGGGATTGGGGTCGGACTGTAAAATTGTATCATATTGCAAGCAAAGGAAAAAAACCATTTGTTGATCTGTGTAAATACTTGGAACAACTTTGAATCCTTCACTGACCTGTGTAAATACTTCTCCCCAAGTGCGGACAACTTTGGGCCTCTCATAGGGCCGATTACATGCTAAAACAGACCTTCACAAAAAAACTATGATTTTCGTCTTTACGCTACAGGGCTTCGCTCAAACCCTGTCAATTCCATAAATAAGGTTGATGTGGGTTCACAGGTAGTGTAGGTAGACCCAGTTTCAGGGCTAGGGTTTGATCATGTATCTGCGCATATGTTGACCTTTAGAGGATTCGATTACTTCAAAGAGGGATCTTGCTTCAACTTGTGCCAGGACAAAATTATAATTCAACAAGAAACGCTCGCTACCTTTGTAGATGGCGTTTTGTGCCCAAATCAAGAACAAAAACCGTTAACAAAATTTGTTACTTCCAATAGATTTCATGTGCCCAGAACAAGAGTCAATCTAACCAAGAATTTCGCTTCTCCTTCATAAAGTGTTCCTGTGTCAAAACAGAGAGAAAGAATGGGATGGTTTCAACTAGGGTGGAATCTTTCACCGCGGAAATTGACAAGGGAAAATGGGGCCTTAAAAGCCTCAGAGCTAATGCTCAAGAAACAAATGAGATGATCCACAATGATGCTCAAAATGAATTCGTCCCTCTTTTATTTATAGATTTCCTAAAGGGGTCTCTTCTTCTTAAATGATTGAGTAAACATTACTCCAAGCCCCAATTTTAGGTTTCTTTGCCCAGTTGCCCCAGACCCTGCCCAGCATAGGATATTTTGGGGTTTTCCCCTTTTATTGAGCGTTATATCCTACGGAGATTGATAGGTTATTTCATCGCTTAGGCAATTAATTTCCCGTGAACATTACAATATATATATATATATATACACACTCTAGGATCAAACAAAGAGGGGGGCAGGGGGCCAAGTACCCGCAATCTCACTCTAGCCTACGTGTGGAAAGTGGTACAATAATATTTCCAACATTAAAGTCTTGAGGGATAGCTCAATGACTTAACCTTTTTCGCTGAGGTGTAACACCCAAGGAGGTCATGCAATCCATTGCCACAAAGCCCTAAAGGGTTACAAGCCACAATTTCCACTAGAAAATAATATCACCTTCCATCTGAAACCCTAAGGAAGAGGGGGTGGAATATGTAGAATGGTACCGATAAGGTACCAACTTACTCATTCTTCATTTAAGTGCAAGAGGGTGGGGGGAATAATTTCTCCAAGAGAATGTGTATGTGTGTGCGTGTGTGGGGAGAGAGAGATTAGCCCCAAAGGTTAGCTCTAGTGGTTCAACTTCCCATACCAAAGTCATATCAGCCAAGAAGGTCACAACAACAAATCCACTTGGGGCTCATGGGATTAGGTGTACATGTTTTCCACCTATAGCATTTACCCTAGGTACCATTCATGAAATGCGACGAACTAACTAGAGGGTTTCCCAAAAAAATGTTCCATGGGAAGAAAATACACATGTACATGTATATTATTATAATAATAATAATAATAAATATAAATTAAGGTTACATCCAAGCCAAAGACCAAACTGGTGTATGAAACTCCCTTGTTTGTGGGACACGGGAACCCCCTCCATGTAGCGATTTGATCGCTAAAGTGTACGTAGGTATACATACTCTACCCCCACCCACCCTACTGACCAGATTTGAACTTGTGACCTCTTAGGAGGAAACACATGTATGTATGTATGTATGTTGTTTTTCGAAGCATACGTATGTTGCACCAAGAACAGGGGCCATGCATATTTATGTTGTGCCAAGAACATGAGGAAAACTCTGCGGCTCTGCAGACCTGTTTGTGGGATGTCATTACACGAAGGAAGTATGGGCAGTATCTTTAAAATTGTTGAATGGAACAGGTAAATGGGAAAGGAACTCCTTATTAGAAGCCTTCAAAACCTTCTATGAGGATGAGGATGTATGTAAAAATAGAACTATCCCAATTGCTATTGGCTGGGATATATGGAGGTCTAAAAATGATATTAGTTTCCAAGATGCGTCATTCTCTCCTGTACAAGTATATTGGAGTAAAATTCTGCTATGAAGAATACATAGTCACTATGAAGAACATGCAAAAGCATCAAATTAATCCTTTCGTGAGTGATGATGAGCTTCTTTGATGGTGCTTCCCCAGAAAATCCAAGTAAATATGGTCCATGGGATTGTCTTTAATTTAGTTCCTGTCATTATATCTCTTTTTCATTGGATCTTGTTCTTTGTTTTGCCAAGCATATGTATGTTGAACCAAGAAAAGGGGCCATGCATATGTATGTTGTGCCAAGAACATGAAGAAAACTCTGCAGCTCTGTAGACCTGCTTGTGGGATTTCATTACACAAAGGAAGTACGGGCAGCATATTTAAAACTTTTGAATGGAACAGGTAAATGGGAAAAGAACTCCTTATTAGAAGCCTTCAAAACCTTCTATAAGGATGAGGATGTATGTAAAAATAGAACTTTCCCAATTGCTATTAGCTGGGATATATGGAGGTCTAGAAATGGGATTAGTTTCCAAGATGCGCCATTCTCTCCAGTACAAGTATATTGGAGTAAAATTCTGCTATGAAGAATACCTAGTCATATGAAGAACATGCAAAAGCATCAAATGAATCCTTTCGCGAGTGATGGTTCTCACCCATGGAGCTTCTTTGATGGTGCTTCCCCAAAAAATCCAAGTAAATATGGTGCATGGGATTATCTTTATTTTAGTTCCTCTCATTATATCTATTTTCCGTTGGATCTTGGATAAGGGACCAATAACTGGGCCGAGCTATGAGCCCTAGCAGCCCTTCTCGGATTAGTCATTGACAAAAATGTAAGTAATCTCCAGGTCAATAGGAACTGAAAACATTCAGTGGATTGGCCTAATGGCTAAATCACCATGTAGAATTTAGGCCTTCAAGCAGTGATGGATCAGCTATCAGCTATGAGAAGCAGCTTTAACACATTCTATTTTGTTCATGCTTTTTATGAGCATAATTCCAAGGCTGATTCATAACTAAAGTTCATTGGAGGCTGGAATTATAAAATTTATGTAGGAAAATGAGGGTATTATCTCAGAACATCCACCCTTCTACTTTCTCTAATCTTCCTCTGTCTTCTCATCCATTGATTCCTCTGGTGGCATAGTTTGATGGTGTTCATGGTCTGCTGGTTGGTAGTCTTCCTGTTTATTCTTGCTTTTATTGCGCCATATGGATTGTAATGGCATCATGCATATGCAAGAGAGTAGCTATCGTTTATATCGATGCAGTGGGTACTTTTTGGTAATATTGTTGGTATATTCCAATGTGACCAAGAATTTTTGTGACTTGAAATACCATGTTTTGCAGTGGCACAGCTTCAGAAATGTAATGTATTTGTTTTACCTTTTAATATATGTGTTTTTTTCTTGTAGTAAAAACATGCACATCTACACACATGCACCCACGTGTGTGTGTGTGTTGTGAGAGAAAACTAATGGGCTAGCTTGACTGGTTGGGTACTTAAAGTTTCATGCAAAATGCCTTGGGGTCGATTCCCCAAGCTGGTTGTCTGTTGTGTGCCTTACTAAATGTCCCTATCAGGTCAAGAGTCGTAATCAGCACTAACAGGTTTACATTGGGCACCATGTGCCCAATCCACGAAATGCAAGGAAGTGTCTAGGGGTTTCCCTGCAAGATTTCTTTGGAAAAAATTATACATAGAGAGAGAGAGAAAACGTCTCCCTCTCACCACTTGACCAAAATACACAGAATGCCAAGTTAAAATAGGTAATAAAATATATTCCAAACCAAAATTTTTTGAACCTGGAGTTGCTTTTTTGGAGGTTGTATAATTCCCCCCGAGTACAATCTGCTTTCACTGGAAATTCAGGGGAAAGAAGATTCCTTTCATTCATATATCAAAGCAACATAAGGTCGTTTGGAAATGATAAACCATCGATCATTCAGATGGAAATACAAACTAAATGCATCGACATATTGACTCGATATTATCCGCAATTTATCACTATAGAAAGTTTCGCTGTTGAGATAATGAATTGCTTAATCGCTGAGATAACCAAGTACAAGCCATCCACCAACACACGAAATTGGTACGAATGCGTGTACCTCTCCCATGAGAATCTGAGTGTCTAATAAGCAAAGAGTTTTAGTTAAGCCCTCGGCTTCACTAGCGCAGAACATAATAATTTAAAACGAAACAGAAAAACACATCACGGCTGAAAATCCAATATAAACTGCGGTCTCTGAGTGCTACTCGGCACTCAGCCAATCCTAGCTCTTTTTATTATTTTTGGCTATTGTGCGCAGATAGAACTGGAAACAAAAGAGAAGAGTATTCTACTCGTCTTCTTTTAACTCCATTTCTTCCGTTTTTAAACTTGAGAACATGTAAGTGATGTAAACGCAGGCTGAGCACATTAACAGCAGTGAAAAAAAGATATGCAAGCATGTCAACATTTACCAATGAGGATTTCTTCATTAAAATTTGAGACTATTGCATTGGTAATAGATGGGGAATGCATCCAGCACTGTCTTATTTGGCATTTCGTCCAGAAAAATCAAGTGTAAGCTCTACTGTGCTGTCTCCTATTAGCATGCAGCCAAAAGCCCATTACAGTGAGGCTTCATAGCATAAATAAATAAATAAGAGGTGAAGGGAAAGTGAAAACTGACACGCTGGCATCTTCCCGACCAAGAAGCTTGACAGGCGTTCCAGATCGAGGAGACATCAGATGAGAGACGGAGAGTTCATTAATGCCCAGAATTCTTCCGGGCCACCATGACCCATTTCTCCTCCTCACCCAAACTATGGTTCCGATGCTGTAATCACCTGTTCCTTCCCCGTCTGGCCCCTCCCCGCCCTCCGATGCTTTTGCTCCCCCCATTGTAACCAAACCCTAATAGTCTCAATATCAGTTAATTGACAGAAATCTCGCAGAGATCAACAAAAAAAGAGCGCCTTGGACCGCCTTGTTTCGATCCTCTCACGGTATCTACTCGCTAGGCTCGCTGCTAACCTCCCGCAAAAGTAAGTAGAAACCTGTAAGATCTCCACATAATCCAAGCCTCCATAGCCAGTAATACCAAACGGCCATACTCTGTACTTGACGGAGCTCTGAGAAGAAGGGCTCGGTTCGAATATCGTCCCTTCAATTGTAAAAGCCAAAGCTTGTGGAATTCCATTCAATCTCTAAATCATTTCTGCTACTTTGCCTGTTACATATCTGCCTAATCTATTTCAATTGCAGCAACTGCTTTGGCGCCATAGTTTAGGAAGGGTTCCCTGCAGGGGAATACTGTACTTTGTAACGGATCACGGTCATTTTTATGACACGGTAACAGACGGAAATTATGGATTAGGAACGGATATGAATTAGAAAGCCAAAATCAAATAAAAACACCGATGGAGATTCTGTCAAAGGTCAGCTCTGGTGCAAGGATTCCCCAGACCTGGGTTTAAACCCTTGGACTAGTGGACACAGGTACTGTGTTCGAACCTCGGGTAACCTCGTTAACAGAAACCCCCGGCCCGCGATACTTCCCCAACGACCATCTTCCTTCATCCTGTTTGCATCCACTCCGGTAGGAAGCAATTCAAAGTTCTCTCGTACTATAGGGGCCCACACTATATTCAAAAAAAAAAAAACAAAAAAAACAAAAGAAAAGAAAAGAAGAAGGAATATTTATATTTTTCAGTGGTTAGAGATGGAGATGGTGCATCTAGTGGTGCTCTTCCTACTGGGAGCTGGAAATTACAAATTAATTTGCTATTTGCTAAGTCTGGTTTATTGGTTTCATTGGTTTCAATGATGTGAAAGATAACCTCACCATCATGTTGGTTGATTTATTGAAAACTAACCTTTGTTTTTTTAATTTTTTATTTATTTAATAAAATTTTTATTTTAAGTTTTTTAAACTCAAAAAAAATAAAAAAAATAAATTATTATTATTGGATTTATTTCAAAGATTATTAGTTGATTTATTTCTAAAATTGAAAAAAAATCAAAACCAAATATGAATAATTTTACTAATCTAAATTTTCTTATAAACCAAATATAAATCATTATTACTAATCTAAATTATCTTATCTTGATAACACTAATTTCCTTACCTTGAACCATTTAAGATATTGAATAACTTCCCAAACTTAAACAAAGCAATGGGTATCATCAACAATCTAATTTCAAACTTCCATGGATGTAGAGTCCTTATTTGTATGTGAGTATGGATCTTTGAAGTTGTTTTTCCTCTATTATCAAACGAGTTTAATATATGTTAGACATAGTCAAATTAGTTTAAGTGAACATTAATATGATATTAATATGATATTTTATCTTTTTACTAATTCAACTTTATGCTTGACAAAGACTAGTTGTTTGATATGTGTTGATTCATGTTTATGATTAAGTTATACTTCATTGTGTATGCATTATGTTGGAAAGTTGGTCAAGTTATTCAAGAGCGTTAAGATGTGTAATTGTTGAGTTCATTTATCTTAATTTTAAGATGACAAAATTTCAATATTTGCTTTACCCATTTCAAAGATTAAAAAACCTATAAAACCAAACAAAGAAATGATGGACAATTATCACCCATCAAAATTACTCACAGTCTTTGCTTTAATGTGACAAATTCTTTAGCTTTAGCTATTTTAAACATTGCAACAAACTAAATTATCTAGATTT
>APFE031111287.1:132266-189986 GCA_000404065.3 Pinus taeda
ATCCACCTTCAAAAGTCGCATTTTGGCAGAGATGCACTCATCTCCCATTGCAGGACATTCGGGCCTTCAGAAGACGTATGCTCGCACCAGAAGATCATTTTTCTGGATAGGCATGAAAAAGGACATCCTTACCTTCGTAACCGAATGCGAGGTTTGTCAATGCCACAAAGGGGAAACAACCAACACACCAGGCACATTACAACCATTGCCCATTCCGGCATCAATTTGGATAGAAGTTTCTATGGATTTCATTACAGGTCTTCCAAAGTCAGGGAACAAGTCAGTCATCATGGTGGTTGTGGACCGATTGTCGAAGTATGCTTATTTCTGCGCTCTTCCCCACCAGTTTACACCAACTTTGGTTGCTCAAACTTTCATGGATAAGATCTTCAAATTGCATGGCATGCCCATTTCTATTGTGTCTGACCGCGACTCGATCTTCACTAGCAATTTTTGGCAGGAACTCTTCAGAATACAAGGCACTTAACTAAAACTCAGTACTTCCTATCATCCACAAACAGATGGTCAAACAAAAGCCGACAACAAATGTCTAGAAACCTACCTTAGGTGTTTTACTTCAGAAAAACAACACCTTTGGGTACAGTGGCTACCTCTGGCCGAATGGTGGTATAACACCAACTATCATGCCACCACCAAAATGACTCCCTATGAAGCAGTAATGGCAACTTCCGCCTTTCACCTACTTCATATCTCAAGGGCTGCTCAAAAAGGTCCAAGCAGTGGATCAACTCCTACAACACCGCGCAACTATGCTCGCCCATCTTCAAGAGAATCTCCATCAAGCTCAGAACCACATGAAGCAACAAGTAGACCAACATCGCTCAGAGCACCAATTTCAAGAAGGGGATCAGGTCTTTTTACGGCTACAACCATATAAGCAAACATCACTCAAAGACAAGGGATGTTAGAAACTCTCTCCCAAATTCTATGGACCATATCAAGTACTTCAACGCATTGGAGAAGTGGCCTAAAAGTTGGCTTTGCCACCTACTGCAAAAATCCATCCAGTTTTTCATGTCTCATGCCTCAAGAAAGTGATTGGGAACAATTGCAGAATTCAGACTAGTCTACCAGAATAGGACGAAGAAGGATCCATCTGGCTTCAACCAGAACAGGTCCTCGACACACGAGTCAAGCAACTGCGCGACCGCATGATTAAGGAAGTCCTAGTCAAATGGAAAGATACCTCTCCAGAAGATGCAACTTGGGAGCCAGCCACTATTCTGCAGCAGTTTCCGCAGCTTCAGCCTTGAGGACAAGGCTAGTCTTAAGGGGGTTGGCATGTTAGGGTCCCACCCTAACCCCCTTATCTATGTAATGGGACCACGTCATAGTCAAGAGTCAATAAAGCCCATATTAATAATTGTAAGTGGTTAATCCGCAATTAATTACGGAACCACAGTTAGTTGCAAATGGGCCGTAGTATTAGATAGATGGTATTAGTAATACGCGATATTGGCCCGTGGTATTGCACGTATGAATCATATATAAAGGATAGAAACTCCCTGCGAGGAGTATCGTGTCTTATTTTGTATTCGAGCTCTGCTCTGTTGGAGGTTGCCCCCTCAAAGAGGCAAGTGAACATTACTCTCTGAATAATAAAATCATTGCTATTCTGTGTTCTGGGTATCTTTCCTTCGCATATTCTGTGTTCTGGGTCTCTTTTCTTCGCATATTCTGTATTTGGGTATCATTTGCAGGTTAAGAGCATAACATAAAAGTTGGTTCCAATCTTCAAGGTAGAACCATGGGAGGCAGTAAAGAGCATGGAACCATATAAGGGTGGATGCTTGAATGGTTTCATGAGACATTATTATAGATAACATCAACCAGTGGTGAATACATACCTTCTTCATTTCCATGACCACTCAAGAACCAAGCAAAAGAGTGGATGAGGAATAAACAAATTTTTTCTTGCACTAATCCTAAAATAAGTGGATCTAATTGGTGTTGATAGGTGCCATTCAATATCATTATGCAACATTTCATATAAGGTCTTGACAAAAATCATTAGCAACTGCTTAAAATTTCACTCAAAGAAAAAATATCCCAGACTACAAAAAGGGGTTTTGTAAAGGGAGGCATATTCCTATAAAACATTTTAATGGTATAAGAATCCATTCATAATAGCCAAATAGATTGTAAGAGTGGAATTGTCATAAAGTTATTGTTGGACATTGGATAAACCAACTATCCTCGTGTGTTTTGCGACATGGACTAATCGCCTCTCGTGGATCCTTATCTCTGGCGATGCGATCATTTACTAACACATATGGGTTTTAGTCTAAGGGAAATCACGAAAAATTACATTGCAAAAGGAAACATGTAGATTTCTCTTCGAAATTGTAGTATTATGTAGATCGCATGATTATCTACATGTTTCTCAAAAGTTAAAATTGTCCCCTGCTACATTAAAAGACTCAACATTAAAATGGTTCATGAGTCTAGGAGTGCATTCTATAACAACATGGGGACAAATGAAAGAGGATTTCTTAGGCAAATATAGAGATTATTGTATGCCTAGTAACCTTAAAGATGAAGTCTTCAAAATGACATAAAATAAGATGAAAATCTTGAAGATTTAGTAGAAAGGTTTGTTTACAATGTTAAAAGAGCAAAAATGGATAATTTGGATGAAGAAACCTTAAAAACCCTCTTACTCAGAGCTATTAAAGATGAGTGGATCGATCTCCTTAACCTAACTGGGAAGGGAGATATTTTCCAACTACCATTTGCAGATATTTGTGATTTATGTGTACATATCTCAAGGGGTAAAACACGAGTTGGAAGGAGTCTTAGAGACCCTATCTTGTCAAGAATTAGTAAATCTGCAGTTGAGACAGTCAGTAGGGCAGAATTAGGAAATTTGCTTGATACCTCCAAAACAGATATTTTAGGGAGCCCAAGTCAGTTTTAGACTTAGTTTCGAGAGGAGAAGAGCACCAAGAAGAGAAGGAGATCAAGCAAACAAATGAAGGAAAAGGAAAGAAAAGAAAAGTAAGGGTCAAGCAAGGAAAGGTTGGATTAGGCAACTTCAACAGGAATACTTGCAGGTAACAGATTGCATTTATGGTTTCCTAGCTATTTTTGGCATGCATGTGTGTATTTTGGGTTTCTTTATTGTCTGTGGCATGGATTTTGTCGAGTTTTTGATATTGGTTTCAACCTTGCCTTACCATTTTCGGATATCCATGGTGTGATGGGATTCTTCCTCGGTTGAGCTATAGATTACTAGAAGGTTTTGGATCCAGGTGAGGTGGTCTCAGGAAAATCCCAAGGGTTGGCGGTGGAGATAGTATTATCCAAGAATCCCTCAACAGGTGGGTGGAGATAGGAAAATTCCTCAAGGTGAAGTAATTCTGAGGCATCCAAGCTCGGTTTGGTTTTGTGATCTCGAGACCAGTTTAGGCGAGATCACGGTATGGTGAGGGTGGAGGTGGTTTAACCTTTGGATTCCCTTGGTTGTTTATGAATGGTTTTATCCCATGAGATCCCACATTCATGCTTGGAATATGGAACAGAGGTGATTTAATGAAAGAAAGATTTCGTTCAACCTAATCGATGGTCGGGTCATACATGGAAGTCCCTGACTTGGTTGGGTTTTGCATATGGTTAATAAGAGCTAAGTTCCTCTTGATTTTAATGAGTAAATGTACTTGTTGTTATGTGGATTTAATGGTTGTTCTCTCATTTTTATTTATCTTGTTATATGCTGGTTATAAGCATGGTTAATTGACAGATCTAAGTATGGTTCTTATCACATTTCACTCAATGAATGTTTGGATAATGAATGCAAGACCTAATTGGTGTTATGATAACTATTGTGAAAAGGCATTGTTCCTTCTTATTTATCCTCGAATAATTTTCCAAATCATTATGTTCAGATTTGCATTCATGACCTGTAGGTTGCATGTTCACCATGTGTTTGATGGAATGCCAATCCTGGTAGGGACAGGTTAGGTCAAGTCCTAGTTCAAGTTTTGGTTCAGAATCTTTATTTCTATGGCATTTGTCATCTCTAGAAGTTTCACTGAGTTATGAGCAAAGGCCTAAGTCATGGCCTTGAAAAGTGGCTTAGAATTTGAGGTTGATAGCATAGAACTGACTAGAAAATTCTATAGTTGCACGGAGGTAGGATTATCGGTGTGACTAGAGGGCTACAGTCGCTTGCATGCCTTGGTAAGGGAGGATTGGGGCTCCAAGTCAGTGAAAAAGAGAGTCATCTCAGGGGTTGGACACTTGGAGGGGTTGGGTTGCTCCAGGGGTTCCTATAGCACTTGAGGGAAAACAATAAGGTCCTAAGTTTTCGACTCCAATTACTTAAGGTCGTTTAGGAGGTTGAGTTTTATCATAGTGACCCTCAACTCATGTTTATCCCAAGAAAACTGGTGAAAGTGGGTAAATGTGGGTAAATGTGGGAGGTGGTGGGTTACAAGGTGGTATCGGAGTGGGTTTTCGTTCTCTTTGGGTGATATATGATACCACGGGGTGGTATCAGAGCGAGTTGTGCTCTCTTTGGGTAAATTTTGATATTGGCATGGCTATGGTTGTCATGTATGGGGTCATGGTGTACAATTGGTATGGTCATGCATGATGTTGTTATATTGATATGATTATAATTATATATGTATCATGCTAATGTAGATTGATCTTGTAGATGAGATAATCCTCCCCTGAACATCAATGTGGTATTGTTTTGATTTTGGTATCTATTTGGTTTATCTAACATGGTACACTTGTAGGAAGAAGAAAATAAAAGATGGCGAGAAAAATAGTAGACTACAATTTCCGTGACTCTCCCTACAGATCAGCTAGGCAACAAAGAGGAGAGCATTCTCCTAGTATAACATATACATTGATGAGTTTGAGCAAAGAGATCAGAAGTTGCAAAGCAAACAATGATAAGTTTGTTTAGGCTCAAGAGAAGCAGGTAGAGGTCAATGCAACGATTCTTTAGAGCTTGTGAGAGTTGCGGAGACAAGGACAGTTGAGGATCAGTCAAGAGAAGGAAGAGAAAACTAATGAAGCTTATGGTAGCAGCTCTCAGTCCGAATAGAGGTTAGATAGAGGGGATACAATTAGAGGTGGCAGATTATTGGATACACCTGATAGGAGGACTGGTATGCATGGTCATCATTCTAGTTCCTTATTCAGGAGACATCATCACAGTCATCACCGTCATCATCCTTATAGGAGGGGTGAGTACTTACTTGAGGAGTTCAAGAAAGTCAAGCCACCTACATTTGATGGATAAATGAAGAAGTCAGAAGATGCAGAGGCATGGTTGCTTGGGATGAAGAAATTCTTTAGATTTCATAACTATTCAGAGAACATGAAAGCCAAGATAACCACCTTCAATCTCAAAGGGAAAGCAAATATTTGGTGGGAAGATGTGAAGAATGTCAAGGGCGTTCAGGAAGAAGAGTTGATTTGGGATGAGTTTGAGAGAGTCTTCAAGAAGAAGTACTGGTTAGAGAGGTATTATGATGACAAAGCTAAGGAGTTCTATGAGTTGCAGATGGGTTCTATGAGTTGCAGTTGGCGATGCGATCATTTACTAACACGTATGGGTTTTAGTCTAAGGGAAATCTGAAAAATTACATTGCAAAAGGAAACATGTAGATTTCTCTTCGAAATTGTAGTATTATGTAGATTGTATGATTATCTACATGTTTCTCAACAGTTAAAATTGTCCCCTGCTACATTAAAAGACTCAACATTAAAATGGTTCATGAGTCTAGGAGTGCATTCTATAACAACATGGGGACAAATGAAAGAGGCTTTCTTAGGCAAATATAGAGATTATTGTATGCCTAGTAACCTTAAAGATGAAGTCTTCAAAATGACATAAAATAAGATGAAAATCTTGAAGATTTAGTAGAAAGGTTTGTTTACAATGTTAAAAGAGAAAAATTGGATAATTTGGATGAAGAAACCTTAAAAACCCTCTTACTCAGAGCTATTAAAGATGAGTGGATCGATCTCCTTAACCTAACTAGGAAGGGAGATATTTTCCAACTACCATTTCAGATATTTGTGATTTATGTATACATATCTCAAGGGGTAAAACATGAGTTGGAAGGAGTCTTAGAGACCCTCTCTTGTCAAGAATTAATAAATCTGCAACTGGGACAGTCAGCAGGGCAAAATTTGGAAATTTGCTTGATACCTCCAAAACAGATATTTTAGGGAGCCTAAGTGAGTAGATAGACACCCTTAAAATATAAAACAAGCAAAATTATGAAAATGTTGCATTATCCATCTTCTGTCCCAAATGTCGAAAGAAACATGCTCTAAGAGAGTGTACCTTAGATTCAAAAGCCATAGAAACTTGTGTCATATGTGCAGATAATCATGATACGAAGGAATGTCCATCCTTACCAGGTCTCAAGACTGTATTTAATGATGAAGGAATATCAAAACTAGTAGACCCTCTCTACTTTATAGCCAAAAGACGATGGTAAAATCCCCAACCAAATAAATCACAAGGATTTAGACCACAACAGTTTGCTTAGTCTTCAGAAAATAATTGGAATTCAGCCTGGCAGCCTTGGGTTCAGCCTAGTCATAGCCTTGGAATCAAGGATGGCAAAATCCTTATGGAGCCTATGCTCAATACCAACAATATTCGTCATGCTACCTTCCACCACAATTTCTACCACCACCTAATCAAATTCCCCAGGCTAATCAATTACCACAAATTCCAGTTCAAAATCAAAACCCACATCTCTCCCTACCATTTCCACAAAAACCAAATCAATTACCCGCTCAACCACTTTTGAATCTTAATAATAAAATACCACAGCAACATGTGTACAACATGGAGGGGCATAATCCTCAAACTTATGCAATAAATCCACTAGACCTAAATAATGTCCAATTAAGGTCTGGAAGAGTGTTACCAAGAAAACTCTCTGTTGTCATTCGAGAAACAAGATCCGATCTTCAAAAACACAAAAACCAATCAAAAGAAGGGGAGACCTCTCTCCTTCAGAAGAAGAATAAACAAAGAGAAGAATTTCCGATAAACACTCCAATCATCGAACAACCCTCGGTATCAATTAGACCACCTTTCCCCGAACGGTTGAAAATTGATGAAGGAGTAGAAAAACAAATTATCTTTCCTTATTACAATATGATGGATGAATTGATAGATGTTTGTATTAAGATTCCTTTATTACAAGCCATAAAAGAAATACCATTTTTTGCATAACAATTAAGGAACTAAGTACACAAAGATCAGGGAGAAAAAGAAAAGACATAAAAATAATTCAGTTAGTTGGAAAAATTGCAGACATTATGATGGAGAAAAAGACAATTAAAAAATACTTAGATCTAGGAAGCCCTATTATAAAAATTCACATCAATGGAACTGAAATACCAAACACACTAATTGATCTAGGAGTAGCCATAAACATAATGAGTAAATAAGTTATGGACACACTTAGGCTTCCTAACCTTTAATACACACCAACCTTATTGCAATTAGCAGATAGGTCTGTGATTAAACCTGATGGTGTGTTGGAAGATATTTGTGTATCCTTATATTCTTGGGAATATCCTGTTGATTTCATGGTCTTAACACCCAAGAATAATTTAGGAGGACATCCATTAATTCTAGGAAGACCTTGGTTAGCTACAACTGATGCTTTCATCGGTTGTAGATCGGGTGACGTGTTTATCTCAGATTCAAATTCTACAAAGAAATTTACATTATATCCTCCTACAAGAACAACAATAGATACAAAAACTGAAGAATGGATAGAAGATGAAGAAGATATACAACCTAATTTTACTATTGAACAAGTAAAGGAGGAAGACCAAATTCTAAATCTCTTAGAAAATAATGAATCTTCCTCACAGGATACAAGTTAAGGTCTGAACATCATTGGTGAGATTTTTCGATGAGGACGGGAGGCGATTTTCGAGCTAGGGTTACAAGTTTGTAGAATTGTTCTCCATGGAGGGACACAAAGGAGGGAGCTCCACTCCCTCCTACAAAGCAGTGACCAAGCAGAGGTAAAAAACCGATTGAAGAAAATAGAGGTCCTTCAGATGTAAGGCAAAGAAATAGGGAAGAGGAGCAAGATGCCTCTAAATTGATGGAGAACAATAACACCATAGAAAGCAAGGAAGAGGACAAGGAATAGGGAACAAAGGACAAAGCACAAAAGGGACCATACAAACCCAAAACTACAAGCACGCCTAGAGTAGTTTTGAATGATCCTGTTTTGCAGGCGCATAGGGAACATATGCAGACTTATGCTATCATTTGTAAATTCATGGGCTTATGGCCCACTGAAAAAGCATTACAAACATGGATTAAATACCACTGGAAACCAAAAGGAAGCATAGAACTACATCTGGGGTCAAAGGGATTCTTTATTGTTGTTTTTGCTAATATTGAGGATAAGGACAAAGTGTTTGAAGGAGGGCCCTACTTTTATGCAGTAGTAGGCCTGTACATGCCACCATGGGTTATGAATTTTGTCCCAGAACGAGAAACTTTTACCTCGGTGCCAATTTGGGTCAAACTCTACTCTCTACCTTTGGATTACTGGCAACTGGAATCTTTATCTACCATAGGAAACAAGCTAGGGTGTTTTGTCAAAGCCCCTGAGGCTACCAGAAGAGGAATATACACATCCTTTGCAAGAATATGTGTGGAAATGGACCTTTCGGGAGATTTATCGGATGAGGTAATCTTGGAAGTGTTTGATGAAGAATGGGTGCAAACAGTGGATTATGAGCACATCCGATATAGATGTCGTAAATTCCATGAGCATGGGCACCTATTCAAAGATTGCCCTCTCAGTAAAACGGAAAACAAGGGCAAAGCAAACAACATGAAAGATTCTGAAAGCTTTCAAAAGGTGGTCCAGAAACGAAAGGGAAGCAAAAGGGGATTGAAACAACTTCAATGAGAAAAGCAACGAGCCATTCAAAACAAGTTTCAAGCCCTAGAAGAGGAGGAAGTGATGATGGAAGCAGATCAGGTCAAGGGAGATAGTCCAGTGGAGGAATGGAATGAAGAAAATGATGAGCAAACCCAAAACAACAATGAACGGAAAGGAGAAATGATGAGTGACATAGATCTAGAGATGGGTCAGGAAATGACCGAGAGCGAGATGGAAATGGAGGACAACAAACTACAGGAGATTTCTAGATCTAGAAGGATTCTTAAAACAAGGAACCAAGGAGGGAGTGGATTCGTTACCTCCAGAAGAGTTACATAGAGTTCAACAACTGTTTTTATGGAAAACTCAAACTAAAGGGCTGGAAAAAGCAAGGGAAAAATGAAATACAGGGTAGCGAAGGGGTGAAAGCCACGAAAACCACACTAGGATTAGCACCTAGAATCCCAGGAAAGAAACGAGGCCAAAAAAAGCAAAATGAACTGTTGATGGAATGTGGAAAGCTAATGATAGACTCAGGTAAGATGAAAGATCTATCCAGTTACTCCTTTACAAATCTTTAGTAATGAAGTTCACTTCTTGGAATATAAGAGGTCTAAGCAGTAGAAGAAAACAAAGATTACTTAGTAATACAAAGAAACAAGCAGCTCTAGATGTGATCTTCATCCAGGAAACAAAATGTTCCATGCAAAAAATAAAAGAGATTCATGGCAAATGGCTCAATAAATTTGAGTTTTTGGAAGTCAAAGCAGAGAATACCAGCAGGAGGAATTTTCACGCTTTGGAACCCCCATAAAATTGACATCATAGATGCAGAGGCATCTAGAGACTATCTATCAGTGGTCATTCAACTAGTGGGAGATAAAGAAACATACCTAGTCACAAATGTGTACATCCCCCAAAGATTGGATGGTAAACTCAAGCTTCTAGAATCCCTACAGGATCTTAGGGAAAGACATGCAAGAATCCCCAAGATCTTAGGGGGTGATTTCAACATGATCAAATCGTTGTCGGAGAAAAAAGGGGGTACCAGAATTCTGAACAAGGACTCTTGTGCTTTTCAATTCTTCATAGACAATATGAAGCTAGTGGATATTGTAATGAACAATGGTACCTATACTTGGAAAATAAAAGAGGAGTCTCTCAGGTGGCATCCAAATTAGGCAGATGCAAGAGTTCTCCCCTTTGGAGGCTCTGATCATTGGCCAGTGCAACTGGAAATTCAGTGCATTGGTACTCCCAGGAATCGACCTTTCAGATTTGAAAACATCTGGCTCTCCCACCCAAATTTCTGCAACAACATTACCATCTGGTGGGCAGAAGATCTGAATATTCAGGGCACAAGAATGTTCCTTCTTCAAAAAAGACTCAAACATATCAAACTCCAGCTCAAGGAGTGGAACAAGACGAAATTTGGAAACATTTTTGAATGAAAAAAATTGTTGAAGGAAAAATGCAGGAGCTCAACCAAACCCTTATCATGGAGGGTTTTGATAAAGATAGAAATGATTAGGCAACTCTATATCATCAAGAATGGGAGAACTTATGTAAAAAAGAGGAAAAAATCCAGAGTTCAATGGATAAAAGAAGGAGAACGTAATACTAAATTCTTCCACAGATCCACTATGGCGAATAGAGCTCACAATAGGATTTCTTCGATGAAGGTCGAGGGAGGTAACCTGTTCAACTTTCATGAAGAAATAGAAGCAGTACTGGTTCAACACTTTCAGGGCATTGCACAAGAAACCGGCTCATACAGAGATCAATACATCAAGACTATTTCAAGACATATACCTAAGCTGGTTTCCAGAGAAGACAACTTCAACCTCAATAGACCAGTATCAGAAGAGGAGGTTAGTGAGGTCTTAAAAGAAATGCAAAATGGTAAGGCACTAGGCCCGGATGGATTTAATGTGGGTTTCTTTAAAGCTTGCTGGAACACAGTGAAGCAGGACATTTTGGACGTAGTGGAAGACTTCAGGAGGGAGAAAACTATATTGAAGGCTCTTAATACCACCTTTATATCCCTCATCCCTAAATAGGATGTGGCTCACACTCTTGATAGGTTTAGACCCATTGCCTTATGCAATGTGGTCTACAAGATAATTTCCAAAGTTGTGGGCAATAGACTGAAACCTCTTCTTCCCACCCTGGTGTCGGTTAAATAGTCTGGATATGTGGAAGGAAGAAAAATCCTCGATAACATCATTCAAGCTCATGAGGTGGTGCACTCATTGAGAATCAACAGGAAAGTAGGAATGATCATGCAACTAGATATAGCAAAAGCTTATGATAAGCTGAATTGGAACTATATTAGAAAAGTTCTAATAGCTTTTGGGTTTGATCATAACTGGATCAGATGGGTAATGGCCCTAATTACTTCTCCTAGTTTTTCTATCCTTGTCAATGGTTCTCCCTCGGATACTTTTACTCCTTCAAGAGGTCTCAGGCAGGGAGATCCACTCTCTCCCTTTCTCTTCATACTCATGATGCAAGGACTGGGTCAAGCGATCAAGCACGCTAAATTGGTTGGGGAGGTCAAGGGTATCCAACTTTCTGAAGATGGCCAGACCTTAACTCATCAATAATTTGTTGATGACACCATGCTGTAGGGTATCCCCATGGTCAAAGAAGCTTTAACCTATAGGCAAATCCCGAGAGACTTTGTTATGGCTTCAGGTATGGAAGTTAATCTCTCCAAATCTAAGATTTTTTTCTTTAATACTCACATTGCTATTCGGAGAAATATTTCCAGAATTTTGGGCTTTCAAAGGGAGTCCCTCCCTTCAAAATATTTGGGAGTTCCTCTAACGGCCAAGCCTTTACACAAGAGCATCTGGGAGCTAGTGATTAACAAACTGCAAGATAAAATCAGGAAATGGACAACCATATCTTTAAATTTGGCTGGAAGGTTAGTCTTAACCAAGGCGGTCCTACAATCAATCCCAATCTTCATGCTATCTACTCTTCCAACACCAAAAGGAGTCCTGCAACAACTCAAAACCATTCAAAGAGATTTTCTTTGGGGCAAGGGAGAAGAACGAAAGAAATGGGCCTTGGTAGCATGGAAAAAATCTGCAAACCTAAAATCTACGGTGGACTTGGATTGGATGATCCTGAGATTCTAAGCAGGGTTTTAGGAGCTAAATTATGGTGGTGATGGGTTAAAGACCTAGAGGTTCAGTGGGAAATGATCTGGAAAGAAAAATATGCTAGCACTTGGCTAAACAACGATCTCATAAGAAGGTCAGGACATAGAAAGGGTTCATACATTTGGAATAAGGCCTGGGATTACAGGGACTTAGTCCAAGGAAACAGCTTCTGGGAAATTAGAAATGGAAATATAGCCCTATTCTGGGAGGATAGATGGCAAGAAGAACCCATCTTGCTCAAAGATGATTAGATGGATCTCAAGGATGAAACAAAAACCAAAGGTTTATCTAAAGTAAAAGACTTTTGGGATCAAGCCAACAATAATGGAAAATGGAGAACCTGGGGAAACTTAGATTTCAGGGAGGACAACCCCCTAAAAGCTAAAGCAGAGACTCTACAAAAAATGTTAGACCAAAGAAATATTCTAAAGTTAGAGGGGCAAGATCAGCTAAGATGGGGCTACAAGAACGAGGGAACCTTTAATCTCAAGGAAGCAAAACTCATTCTCCTTGACATGAACACACAAGTTCCGGACAAGATATGGCTTGAACTATGGAGACACCGAGGCTGGATGAAAATTAGACTATTCATGTGGCTAGTTTAGCATAGGAAAATTCTAACATGGGACAACATTAGGAAGAGGGGTATGCTGGGGCCTTCCAGATGTCAGCTTTGTGAAGCTCAAGAGGAAGCTATGGAACACCTTCTCAACAACTGCATTTTCACCTCCAGTTGTGGGATTCTTTTGCCACCATTTTCCACCAAACTGACAGAGACAAAAGGAATATCATCAACACCCTAAACAATTGGAGAAGAAACTTTTCAGAGAATGAAGTTCTTGGCTTAGCATGGGCCATCTTTCCAAGCTTCATCATCTGGAATGTTTGGAAAGAAAGGAACAATAGAATCTTCAAGAATGAAAAGAGGCCACCCCAACACATTTTTAAGTTAATCTTAAAACAAGTCAAAGAAACTGTTGGCACCATTGTGAGAAATATTCCTAAGAACCCTACTTCTGCGCGTGATTTGAGAATTCTCTGTGGTTTAGGTATGCAGGATCTTACTCGTTAGGGACTGGAAAGGAAAGTAATCTCCATGGTGTCTAAGCAATATTTCTGGCTTCCTCCCCCCAAGGGCTTTTTGAAATTCAACATTGATGGGGCTTCAAAAGGCAACCCGAGCACGACTGGTTATGGAGGTGTGTTAAGGGATGAGAAAGGAAGTACCCTTTGCATCTTCCATAGTCATTTAGCAAAAGCAACCAATAACATGGTGGAATCGATGGCTATGGAACAATGTTTAGATCTCCTGAAATAGGAAAACCGACAAAATGTGATAGTGGAGGCTAATTCTGAGCTTATCATCAACTTGGTCAAAAGGATTAGCTGGGGTACCATGCCATAAAAAGTTTCAAAGAATTGGAGGCAGATCCAGGGCTTTCAATGATTCAGATTCACCTCCAGAGACTTCATACAGTCAATTTTAAACATGTCCGAAGGTCGGCAAATAAAATGGCGGATCTTCTTGCCAATCAAGGTGTTATTAGCACATAGAACAGGATTGTGTTGAACTGGCAAGAGCTACCTCCAAGCAGGATAAAAACAATCTGTCATGAGCAGGCAGAAGAAAATAGAGTCGTGTTTCGAAGGACAGCCCTAGATACGGATCGTAGGTGATTTAGACAGTTTGTTTTGTAGCCAATTAGATGGCTTTGATTCTGAGCGGTTGGGAAGTTTGGGGGGAGTCTCTTCTTCCCTCAGTTTCAGAAGAAAAAACACCATCATAAGACAATCTCGACAGTCGTAATTCCATGAGCTTTCCGTCCAGGTTCGGAATACAGGGTGGGGGACGGTTTTTCGACGATCACGGGCCTCACGGGTGGAAAATGATTTTTCCAATTTTGAAGTGATCACATACGGAGTGCGACACGTGGCGATGGGGTCGGTTTGAAAACCGCCCTCATCACACACTAGTGTTCGGTTACATTGGTCGGTGCGGTATGGTCATCGACCGTTGGATCATTCGCAGTGGATTGATAGCTGGGAATGATCGAGCCAGTTGGTGGTCGAGTTGGGTAAGGATCGCACTTCTTATCATTGCGAAACAATCCTCTGCCGTTGGATTGGGTATGTTGGATTAACGATGAAGATCAAAGAATTAGGTTGCTTGGTTGGCGGGAAATGTGCTTGTCCTCTATTTTTGGCAGATTGGAAAAGTGGGTGGGTGTCCTTAAGTCAAAGCCAGCTCAACATTCTCGCGAATTAATGGGACTCTCACTTTTGACTTCGGTATAGTTCTTAGTTTTGGTTCCGCTTCCGGTTTCCTTTTTGTTCAACCTTGTATAGCTTTTTTGAATTTAGAAGTATGGTGTTTTGCCCTTTTTCGGTTGGGTTTTCAGGTCCCTCCCTTGATCGACAACTCCTTGTGGATTGTTGTAATTTATGTATATCATCAATGAAATAGAAGGTCCTACTCTTGCTTTAGGAAAAAAAAAAAAAAAATATTGAATCTTCCTCACATTGTGATCGTAGTCGCAATGAGTATCTCTCATCTAAATAGGTATCATTGCTCGCCATAGAAAAATTTGGGAATTCCTCGATAGAAATCTTTCCAGGAAAAACCTTGAATGTCAATGAAAACCTAGAAGAAGTGCAAAAGAATCAGTTGATAGAAATTTTACAGAAACATTCTTTTGCTTTTGCAAGGGAATACACTGACATGAGAGGAATTGATACTAAAACTTGCATACATCATATCTACATTAAACAGAATTCAAGACCGGTTAGATAGCCTCAACGGAGAATGAACCCAAATTTAAAAGAAATTGTTAAGGAGGAGTTGCAGAAATTGTTAAATGTAAATTTCATGTATCCAATATCTGACAGTCAGTGGGTTTCACCCCTAGTAATCGTTCCTAAGAAAATGGAAAATGGAGAGTATGCATCGATTACAGGGAACTAAATAAAGCAACATTAAAAGACCACTTTCCACTATCTTTTATAGATCAGGTCTTAGACACATTAGCAGGGAAAAAATATTTTTCCTTCTTGGAAGGGTTCAGTGGATATAACCAGATTTAGGTAGCCCTCGAAGATCAAAATAAAATCACGTTTACTTGTCCATGGGGAACTTATGCTTACCGAATACTTCCCTTCGGATTATGCAGTGCTCCAGCAACATTCCAAGGAGCAGCCCTCAGAATTTTCTCTAATCTTATTCATGATTGTGTGGAAATGTACATGGATGATTTCATAGTTTATGAAAGATTCTTTCAATGGAGCACTAGAGAATTTGGAAAAAAGTATTAATAATATGTAAATAAACAAATCCCTCGTTAAGCCATGAAAAATGTTTCATGATGTTTAACGAAGGAATTGTTTTAGATCATCATATTTCAGGAGATGGAATCAAGGTAGACTCATCTAAAGTTGAAGTCATTTCTAAGTTATCACTACCAAGTTGTCAAAAAGATGTTAGAAGTTTTCTCGGTTTTACTAGATATTATATAAGATTCATAGAAAACTTTAAAAAAATCGCATCGCCACTTTTTAAATTGCTAACAAAGGACTGTGAATTCAATTGGGATTCTGAATGTCAAGCTACCTTTGAAACTTTGAAAAAGATCATTTTTGAAGCACCTATCTTAAAAGGACCTAACTGGAAATTGCCTTTCCATATCTCAATAGATGCTTCAGATTCAGCGTTAGGAGTTGTGTTGGGACAAAAAGATCTTACTCTTTATGAAATCTATTATACCAGTAAAAATTTAACTCCTGTAGAGTTAAATTATACTGTGACTAAAAAAGAGATTTTAGCTATAGTTCATGCCATTAACAAATTCAAACATTACATAACTGGCTATGAAACTTTTGTTCACACATACCATTCTGCCATTAGATACCTAATGAATAAACCAGTCACTAATGGAAGAATAACTAGATGGCTCTTACTGTTACAAGGATTCAACATAACCATTCAAGATAGGCTAGGAAAGCATAATACAATTGCCGACTTTTTATCTAGAATACAAGATGAAAATAATGATCAACCCGTAGAGGATAAATTTCCTGATGAATATATTTTTGCAGTATCTACTACATCACCTTGATATGTAGATATTTCTAACTATTTAGCTACAAGAAAAATGCCATTTCATTTATCTCCCAGAGAAAAGAGAAGAATAGTCCACGACAACACATATTATTCATGGATAGATGAAGAGTTATACAAGACAGGACCAAATCCCATCATCAGAACATGTGTTCGAGAGGATAAAATACCAGAAATACTTAAATCTTGCCACGATGAGCCATGTGGGGGACATTTTTTTGACAGAAGGACTACTTACAAAATCTTACTTTTAGGATATTATTGGCCTTCCATTTTCAGGGACACCAAAGAATATGTTAAAAGACACAACAATTATCAAAGAATGGGCAAACCCACTCTTTCAAATGAAATGCCACTGCAACCACAGCTACTCATCAAACCATTTGAGAAGTGGACACTAGATTTTGTTGGACCAATCAGCCCACATTCAAAGTAAAAGAAGTATATTATGGTATGTACTGGTTATGTCACTAAATGGTTATAAGCTAAAGCACTTCCCTTTGATACTGAAAATGTTGTAGTTTCATTTCTTTTTGAGGATATTTTTACTCATTTGGTGGTCCAAGAGAAATTGTAACAGATCAAGGAAAACAATTCACATCCAAATTAGTGTAGAAGCTTGTGGATCAATACAAAATCAAACATCGGAAGTCCACTCCATACCATCCACAAGCCAATGGACAAGTTGAATCCACAAACAATGTGATTGAAGCAATCCTTACCAAGATTGTACATCTACACAAAAAGGACTGGGTGGAAAAGCTTCCAAAAGCTTTACGGGCCTACAGAACTACATGGAGAAATACTACAAGACATACTCCCTATGAACTTGTTTATGGGAAGCAAGTCTTACTTCCGATAGAGTTACAGATCCAGACCTATAAGACAACAATCTAGTTAGATCTTGACTTATCAGAAGAACAAAAGCAAAGGATGAGACAACTAAATGAACTTGATAAATCAGACAAGAAGCCCTCCAGAGAACTAGCCTAGTTCAACAACAGAGATCTAGATGGCATGATAAGTACATTAAGGAAATGAAATTTCACACAGGAGATTGGGCATTACTCTTTGATTCAAAGTTCAAGAATTTTCAAGGGAAATTCCAAACCCATTGGCTTGGACCTTATGAAGTTGAAAGTGTTTTTGACAACGGTGCAGTTAGAATCAGGACTATTGATCAAGAGAAAATTCCTCTATTAGTAAATGGACATCGACTCAGATAGTACCAAAAGCCATTGACAAAAGAGGAGTTTGTAAAAATGTTCCAAGATAATTTAGAACTGAAAATGATCAAGAAGAATTCTTCTTCTTTTCCACCTTAGAATTTTTTACTTAGTTTACTCTCTCTAAAAAAAAATAAAATAATAATAATAATAATAAGAATAAGAATAATAAGTAATTATATTATATATATATATATATATATATATATATATATATATATATATATATATATATATATATATATATATATATATATATTATATATATATATATATATTATATATATATATATATATATAATACATATACATATAAACATATATAATAATAATAATAAAGAAAAAAGAAAAAAAGGTTATAAACATGAAAACCAACATATTGTTGGCAAGTTTATATAGAAAATTTAGAGTGAAAACCAATTTTTGTTGGCACTTCAAAAAGAAAATAATAAAGTTCCTTTATTAAAAAGTTTTTTTTCCTCAGCTGCAGAATCAACAACTTTCCGCAGCTCAGATAAGTTTCCGTAGCTATGACAAGTTTCTACAGCCTAATAATTATTTTTTTTAGCCTACAAGCACACTTGGTGATTTGAATTGAAAGACATTTGAGAGAGTAAAGTACCTGCAGGGAATCTCAGAACAACGTTAGCAAAGTGGATCAAAGGTATATGCTGCTTTAATTTAGCAATAGGGATTGATATATTTCATATATGACTAAGAAGATATAGTAGTGCCGAAAATTGAAACGAAATCATTACAATTTAATGGTGATGGCCGCCTAACAAAACATCATAATCCACCACTTAAAAAGTCATGTCATGTCCTCATTCCAAATCCGCCGAAGTAATTACCGAATCATCATTTTAAATGTGCCCAACGGTTCGGTTCATTCCTATAACCCTTATTATAATCCACCTGTTCTTACACTCCTCTAAAATTTCATAGCCACTCCTTCCTTCTGCCACTTAGAAAAACCCTACCAACACCATTCTCTTATCAAGGTAACCAGTGTTTGAGGCAAAGAATCCTCCATATAAGGGATCATTGTTCGAACTGAGCCAACATGGAAGAAATTCTTGGAGGGATACCCTCAGACCAAGGAGCTGTTGCAAAAGAAACAATGGTTTCAGTTCATTGAAAAATTCAACGGTTTTCATAGGGAAGTGATAAAGACATTTGCAGGCTCGTTTGATGGAACTAAAGCCGACACAGGAGACATTAAGATCACCATACCAGAGTCCATGATGTAGACGCTACTGAATTACCAAGGAGTGGGGAAAAATGGTACAAGAATAGGGGAATTAATGGAGAAGATTGGAAGGTCTTCCTGAAAATCCAAATATGGACACCACTGACTTCAAGAAAGGTATTCCCAACACAACCCTTAAGAGTAAATGGAGAAATTTATTGCTTATACTTCGAAAATTTGTCACTTGTGAGGGTTGGTTTGGCTATATGTATTTTTACCATGTTAGGATGATGATGCATTTTCTTGAAGATCACCAGATGAATCTTCCTTATTTTCTCTTACATAGTCTGAAGAAAATGTCCACAAACGTTCAAAAGAGAATTCAGTTTATAGGAAATACCATGTATCATCATTCCCTGATAAAGATATTGGTTGAGTTCCATCTTCGAAGTATAGGGGATAACTGGGAGAGTTTCCTGGTGAGGAACCATTTTGAAGAAATATACCCAGAACAAGCCAGCAACAGTAGGAACCTCAGAGGAAGGAAGAGAACAATAGAAGTGGTAAAGGACCAGGAACCCCAAACTCACCCAGAATTATCAGAAGAAGAGCTACCCATAGTAAATATATTGCAGAGAATGAAAAAGGGAGATATTAGAAGGAAGAAAGTTAGCAAAAGAGTAAAGGAAATACCATAAACTAGGACCCTTCCTCAAGAAGAAAAATCAGATACTAAAATAAGGAAAGTATAGGGATTACAAACCTAAGGACTGAGGAGGAGCACAAGATTGAGCATAGTCCAATAGACAATCTCGAAAGCTACAAAATACACTGATCTCGAGGGAAACGAGCCAACTAAGAACAAGCCAACTGAAAACCCTGAAAGTTCTCCAAAAGGGTCACCAAAATCATCACCGAGAGTATCACCACCACCTTGCATCTCACCTCTAAGAAGCCCAATGCATAGTCTGGGTGTTGACCCTATTCAATAGGAGATATATGACTATATAGAGTCATTGGAAAGAAAAGAGACAACAACTAAAGAAACAATTCAAAGTCTTGGAGAAGGGAGCAATCAGTTAAATGAACCACAGGAACACTCAGCCTCAAACATTTTAAACCAAGAGATTTCTGAGTTAGAAACATAGAACAGGTATCTCAAGAATGAGAATCAAGCATTGAAGGCACAAAGTGAGATCCAGATTGCACAAAGTGAGATCCAGATTGCAAAAAGTGACAATCTCATACTTCATTTGAGTTTGTGGTATAGAAAGAACAAAAAGTTGAAGAAGGAAAATAGGACAGTGCAAAGAGAGATTATCAACTTAAAATACAAAATTTTCATGAGAAAACCTAGGATGCCAATATCTTCCAAAAAGAAGAAAAAAGTGAAACTTGGAGGTGATAAATAGAAGGTACAAGTGGCTGAAAATGATGAAGTGTATGAGGACATACAAAACCTCTAGTCTAGGGGAATGTAGAGTCCAAAGATTGTCTTACCTTGACATCCCTTTTTGCCTATGTTTCCTCTCTTTTCCTATATTTACCACCTAAATAATGCCATATACACAAGGTTTTGTTAAAGGTAATCAATAACATGTCTTCTTATTCATGTTTGACTATATACCCTATTGTTTTGTTAAAGAATGAATTTTGCTACATAATTGGTCTATTTCCACAACTAATCCAGATTTCTGCAGCTACCCCCATTGTTTGCAAGGTTCTAAAGCTCCAGGTCAGTGACGAAGGATACAGATGGATAAAGAATGGTCCCCTAGTGGATCCCTTCCTATCCCCTTGAACCAGTTCATCAAGATGATCACAAGATATCACGATCAAACCCAAAGTCGACCACAGGATTGTCGTCGGAACAAAATCCGAGTTTCATCAAAACCTTATCGATTTTATTTTGGAATAGAAAATCGAAGGTTTAACGATATAGTTTAGTTGGAATAAAGATATTTAGGCTTAAAGTACTCATGCTGTTATGCCAAAGACTTTTTATAAAAACTATGGCCGCACTGTGATTTGGTGCGCGCTGGATGATGTAATTTTTGAAACAGTTTGTTGAATAATGTTTTGCAAGTAATAGAATTGGCTTTATGTGTGTATGCGCTACATTGTTTGGAGATTATGGACTGATCCGTGGAGGGCCCCTGTGACCAGTGACAGGTCTTTAACCAATTGCAATTAGATTTCTTTTCATTCCTTGAATACTCTGTTTTTGTGTGAAGAAATGCAGTATGATGAGTTCACTAGTGAATTGTTATATGCATGAGCACTTCCCTTTGCTTTATACCTAGTTTAATCTACTATTTGAATTTCTTTTTATTTGGTACATCATGGTTATTTCATTTTATTTTTATCTATTGTAGTCCAACTGTGTTTACTTCATAGTATAGTTGTTGTTCAGAATATCTTGTTTTGATAAAATTGTATAAGTAAAAGAGTGAGAGTATTCTCCTTAACAATTGAATTCGGATAATATTCCTTTACGGTTTGATAGAATAGATTTCTCTTGCACTTAGTAAATTAGAGATGCAACATAAAAATTCAAGGCAAAAATCCAAAAATAGTCTAACACAAGTAGAATTTAGAATCACTCTCATATCATCCATAAACTGATTCAATAGAAAATAACTCCTAAGAAATAAGGTGATAACTTTAGGGATTGAGACATTAATATAATTAACGACACCATCTCCATACTAATCTTAAGTTTAGACCCTAATAAGAACATAACAACATAAGAAATAACTTCTAGCACATATCGTGCACCTGTACTTCGTTAGTATACGTACCCTGGTTGACAATTTATGATTGACAATTTAAAGACATTAAATTGGCCAAACAGTCACAAGTTGCATGTGAGGAGGAAATTGTAGGCAAATAATGGAAAATGAAGAAATTAGAGGCCTCATTGATAAATAGGATTATGAGGATCAGTTTATAACATTTTTTTAGTTCAGTTTTGGAGCTCTCCCATTATTCTGTCTGTCTGTCCCTCACTCTTTTACACTTAGAGTTTTCTTGGAGCATTCTATCTTTGGAGCAACGAAGGGAAAAGCAAGCAAAGGAAGGACAAGGAAAGGAAAGCAAAGATCAAGCAAGGAGGAGCAGGACCAAGCAGCTTCAACAAGAATACTTGCTGGTAACATATTGCATGTGTGATTTGCTAGTTGGTTTTGATATGCATAGCTTTGCATGTTGGTAAATGGTTCTCTTGTTGTCGACAGCATGGTTTTTCCAGGTTATGACAATGGTTTTCAACCTTGCCTTTCCTTTTTCCGGATAGCTATGGTGTGATGGGATTGTTTTCTTGGTTTTGAGCTTTGGAATTGTCAGATGGTTTTCAAAATCCAGGGCATAGGTGGTCTTAGTAAAATTCCCAAAGGCTTAGGAATCCCTTGACCGGTTTTGGCGAGATACATAGTAAATCCTAAGGGTCGTGCCTTGGTTTAGGGCCTACTGATCCGGTGTGGATTGTGGTAAATCATGAGAGACAAGGAGATGGAAAATTCTTCAAGGATAGGGATGGAGTCTGGAGGCATTCCAAGCTCAGTTTGGTTTTGTGATCTCGATGTCAGTTTTGGTGAGATCACGATTTGGTGAGGGTGGAGGTGGTTTAGATTCTAGATTCCCATGGTTGTTTTTGATTTGGTTTATCCATGATATCCCACGTTCATGCTTGGAATATGGCACGAGGGTGACTGGCTGAAGGAAAGATTTGGTTCAGCCATGTCTATGGTTGCGTGGTACGTGGAAGTCCCGAACCTGGTCGACTCTTGCCTTTGTTTAATAAAAGGTAAGTTCTCTTACTTTTTTATTTGTTAATATGTGGCTTTAATGGTTGTTATTTCATTTTTATTTACATGGTTTAATGTTGGTTATAAGCTTGGTTTTAGTCATGGTCATTTCATGTATTTACTTGTAACTGAAAGGATAATGGATGCAAGACCTAATTGATGTCAAAATAGTTAAGGGAAGAGGGTGATGATACTTTTTTTCAAGTCTCATATGAGTTATCAGTCATTTATGCTCTATCTTGTATTCATTTCCTATAGATTGCATTGATGCCAAGTGTTTGACAGAATGTCAGTTCTGGTTGGGAATGGACAAGACTAGTCCTGGAGTCAATTTTGATTTGTAAGTCTTGTCATTATGTAAATTATGGATTCTAAAACCTACATGGTTTTTGGGCAGTGACCTAGATCCTGGGTTTGAAAAGTGGCACAAATCTCAGAGTGGTAGGCATAGATATGAGGAGAAAAGTCCCCAGACGCACGCATGTCTTGTTGTGTGAGCGTTTGGATCCACCTAGAAATACCCTTGACCATATCAAGGGAGCGTCTAGGGGTTGAATAGTCTAAAGCTCAGTGGGACTTAGGGACTAATTAGGGGAATGACTGGGATGCATTCTAGGAGTCCTGTAGTAGGTGCAAAAGGTCTGGTATGGTGTGTTTCCATCAATTCCACTTCCTTAATTGACACATGGGGAGTCAAATAATATCAAAGTAACTTATAATCACATGTATACCCTGGTTGGCCGATTACTTGGGTAGATGTGGGAAGAGGGCGTTACAAAAGGCACCTTACATGATGAGCACACCAAAGTTAGTAGAGTTGAAGTTGCAGCTAAAGGAAATGCTTTATAAGGGATACATTAGGCCAAGTGTATCACCTTGGGGTGTACTAGTATTGTTCGTGACAAAGAAGGATGGTACTCTCAGGTTGTGCATTGATTATAGGCAACTGAATAAGGTGACGATCAAGAACAAGTACCCACTGTCGATGATTGATGACTTGTTTGATCAGTTGAAGGGAGCAACAATGTTCTCGAAGATTGATCTGAGATCAGGATATCATCAAGTACGCATCAAAGAAGAGGACATCTACATGACTGCTTTTAGGAATAGGTATGAGAATTATGAGTTTGTTGTAGTTCCATTCGATTTGACTAATGCGCCAACTACGTTTACATGCTTGATAAATAGCGTGTTGTGTCCTTATTTGAACAAGTTTGTTATTGTATTCATTGATGACATCTTAATATATTCTAATAATGAGGAAGAGCATGTCGAGCATTTAACAACAATGTTGATATTGCTAAGAGAGCATCAGTTGTATGACAATCTTAGCAAGTGAAGTTTCTTTCAGACAAAGATCATTACTTGGGACATGTTGTTTCCAAAGAAGGCATAGTAGTAGATCCAAAAAAAGACAAGGGCTATCATGGAGTGGGCACTCCTATGAATGCAGTTGAATTCAAATCATTCACGTGGTTAGCAGTTTATTATAGGAGGTTCATCATGAACTTCTCTCGGATTTCCTATCCTATTACATCCTTGCAGAGGAAAGGGAAGAAATTTGAATGGACAGAGGGATGTGAAACAAGTTTTGAGCAACTAAAGAAGTTGTTAACAAATGCTCCAGTTCTCAAGATTGCGGGTCTAAATAAAGAGTTTGTGGTGAGTATAGATGCCTACAATTGGTGGATTATTGATGGAGGAAGAGTAGGTGGTATGTTATGAGTCTAGGAAACTGATGAGCACAAGCAAAACTATGTGACAATCTTGAGTTGGCAACTATTATCCTTGCATTGAAGATGCGAAGACATTATCTTCTTGGTAGGAGGTTCATATTGATGAGTGATCACATTGGATTGAGGTATTTATTTGACCAAATGGATATGAATGCCAAGCAAGCTAGATGGTTGGCCACCCTCAGTGAGTTTGACTTTGAGATCAGATAATCAAGGGAAAGGAGAGCATGGTTGTAAATGCTATCAGCAGGAGAGTGTAGATGAACCATGTTGCAACGATGAGCTCGTATGGGACATATTTATAGGATCAGATGTTATAGGCAGGACAATAGTATGACTAGTGCAAGGAACTTAGACACAGGTTAAAACAATAAGGTATAGTTGATCAGGATGTGGACTATTATCTCATGAAAAATGGTTTGGTGAGATTGAGGGACAAGATCTATGTGATGGATGACAGTGGGCTCAAGAAGCTTATCTTAAGGGAGTTTCATGTCAAGCCATATTCAGGTCACTCAAGATATCATAAGACGTTGATAGTAGTGAAGAAGTTCTACTATTGGCTGAATCTAAAGAAGGAAGAGGCAAAGTTCATGGTTAGATGTTTGGACTGTCAACAGGTGAAGGAAGAGAGTAAGCATCCAAGTGGATTGCTTCAACCTATTTCGATTCCATAATGGAAATGGTAGGTCATTTCCATGGACTTCATTACAGGCCTTCTAAGGACATCTAGGAAGCATGATTATATCATGTTTGTGGTAGACAAGTTGAGCAAGGTAGCTTACTTCATTCCAGTGAAGACTACTTATTCAGCTAGTGAGGTGGCACAAGTCTTCATTAAGGATATCATGAGATTACATGGTCGTCCAAAGAAGGTTGTGTCGGAAGAGGATGCTAAGTTCACTTCCAATATTTGGAAGGAGCTTTTTGCGGGTTTGGGGACAGAGTTGGCGTTCATTACAACTTATCATCCACAGACAGATGGAGAGACGGAGAGGGTCAATAGGATTTTGGAGGATATGCTCAGGATCTATGTGATGCATCAACAAAGGATATGGGAGGAGTACCTTCCACTGGTTGAGTTTTCTTACAACAACGGTTATTATGAGCGACTAAGGATGAGTCCATTTGAGACACTGTATGGGTGGAGGTGTAATGCTCCCATAAGTTGGAGTGATCCAATGAACAAGGTACTTATTGGATTAGACATGTTGGTAGACATGGAACAAGAATGCAGATTATAAAGAAGAATCTAATGGTGGCACATTATAGGTAGAATATTTATACAGACCGACACAGGGAAGTTAAGGAGTTTTAGGTTGGGGAGCATGTGTATTTGCACATTAATCCCAAGAAGAGATCCTTGAGGATTGGATCATGTGCCAAATTGGCACCATGATATTGTGGGACTTTTGAGATCCTTTAGAGGAATGGATCAGTGGCCTACAGACTTGCACTGCCTTCGACAGTGAAAGTCCATGATGTTTTTCATGTTTCATTGCGTAAAAGATATGTAAAGGATGTTGATCATGTTATTGATTGGTCTGTATTGCAGGTGGAACCAAAAGGAGAAATCCAGCTAGAACCTCAGTGCATATTGGAGCATAAACAACTCATGCTCTGAAATAGAGCAATCGATCAAGTTAAAGTGCAATGGAAGCACTTTGGGCTTAATGAAGCTATATGGGAGATGGTTGATCAGATGCGAGCTATGTATCCTTCATTGTTTATCGATTGAGGCAAAGCAGTTTTGGTATATGTACATATTCATGTATGGTTGTTATTGTAAATACCACAATGATTTGTGTTATAAAGCTCTAATAAGCTCCAATAAGCGGTATGGTTGTCATGTTATCATGTTTGTCATGATGGTTTTACTTTTGAGAAGGTTGTTCATTGTAAATATTGCAACGAGTTATAAAGCTTCATGGACAATATCTTTTGGCTTTCAACAGTTTTGTTGGTCGTAGGTGTCATAGAACAATGATGACGGTGTTCTCCTAAGGGGGAGAGGTATGTAACAACCCTGAGGCAAAAGTTCATGTAATAAAAGTTGATAAGGCAAAACAAGACCAAGGTCAAGGGACACTTTTTCCAAGCTGAATGTCAGGTAAAATATACTAGTGCGTATCACTTGTTGTGTTTATGGCTAAGGCAAATTGGCAAAGGCATTGGTAAAGGCTTTGAAAAGGAAAAAAGGTATTATTGGCATTTTATTTATGAAAATAAAGGAAATTAGGAGAAAAGGGAGGTGAAATGTCACAAGTTACATGTGAGCAGGAAATTGAAGGAAAATTAAGGAAAATGAAGAAATTAGAGGCATCAATAATAAAAAGACATAAGAGCATCAATTTGTATCTTTTTGTCAGTTCATTTTTAGAGTTAGTTTCAGAGAGGAGAAGATCACCAAGAAGAGAAGGAGATTAAGCAAGCAAAGGAAAGTAAGGATCAAGAAGCTTTAGCGGGAATAATTGCAGGTATTGCATGTATGGTTTCCTAGTTGGTTTTAACATGCATGGCATATGCATGTGTGTATTTTGGGTTTCTTTGATGTCAGTGGCATGGATTTTTCCAAGTTTTTAACAATGGTTTTAGCCTTGCCTTGCCATTTCTGGATAACCATGGTGTGATGGGATTATTTCTCGGTTGAGCTATAGATTGCTGGAAGGTTTTGGATATGGGTGAGGTGGTATTATGAAGATCCCAAGGGTTAGGGGTGGAGATGGTCTTCTCCGTGAAGCCCTCAATGGGTGGGTGAAGATAGGAAAATTCCTCAAGGGATGGTGAAGGAATTATGAGGCATCCAAGTTTGGTTTGGCTTTTTAATCTCGAGACCGATTTAGGTGAGATCACAGTATGGTGAGGGTGGAGGTGGTTTAACCTCTGGATTTCCTTGGTTTTTTATAGATGGTTTTATCTCATGAGATCCCACATTCATGCTTGGAATATGACACAAGGGTGATTGACTGAAAGAAAGATTTAGTTCAGCCCAATCTATGGCCGGGTGGTATGTGGAAGTCCCTGACTTGGTTGAGCTAAGTTCCTCTTGCTTTTGATGAGTATATGTACTTGTTATTATGTGACTTTAATGGTTGTTCTCTCATTGTTATTTATTTGGTTATATGCTGGTTATAAGTATGGTTAATTGGCATATCTAAGTATGGTTCTTATCACATTTTACTCAATGAATGCAATACCTAATTGGTGTTATGGAAACTATTGTGAGAAGGCATTGTTCCTTCTTTTTTATCCCTAGATAAGTTTTCATATCATTATGTTCAAATTTGCATTCATGACTTGTAGGTTGCATGTTCTCCATGCGTTTGATGGAATGCCAGTCCCGGTTGGGAGAGGTTAGGTCAAGTCATGGTTCATAAGTTTTGTTTCTATGTCACTTGTCATGTATGGAAGTTTCATTGAGCCCTAGGCAGAGGCCTGAGTCCTGGCCCTGAAAAAGTGGCTCAAAATTTGGGGTCATTGGCATAGAATTGATTGGAAAAGTCCACAGTCACATGGAGGGAGGCTTATCAGTGTGACTCGAGGGCTACAGTCGCTTGCATGCCTTGGAAAGGGAGCAACTAGGTCTCTAGGTCAATGAAAAAGAGATTAATCTCAGGGGTTAGACACTTGGAGGGGTTGGGTTTCTCCTGGGGGTCTTGTAGCACCTGAGAGAAGTCAGTAAGGTCTTAAATTATCGAATCCATTTCCTTAAGGTTATTTAGGAGGTTGAGTATTATCATAGTGACATTCATCTCATGTTTGCCCTGGGAAAACTGGTGAAAGTGGGTAAATGTGGGAGGTGGTGGGTTACAAAAAAATTATATGCATAAACCTCTAAATGTTTCTTTGGAGTACAAGAGGTGGAATATTTGGGTCATATAATTTCTCATGAGGGTATTAAGGTATATCTTAACAAAATTAAAGCCATTAAGGAATGGAAAACCCCCACAACCATAAAGTATATTTGAGGATTTCTTGGGTTGGCAGGGTATTATCGTAAGTTTGTTAAGAATTACGGGAGAATAAAAGCATCTCTAACAACACTACTGAAGAAAGATGCATTTTCTTGGACTACAAAAGTGATTAAGGCCTTTGAACATTTTAAAGAGGCAATGTGCCAATCATTGGTCTTAGCTACGCCTGACTTCACAAAAACCTTCTTTATGGAATGTGATGCCTCGAAAAATGGAATTGGTGTTGTTTTAATACAAGAAGGAAGACCCATTTCGTTTGAAATTTGTCCAATCAAAGGAAGGTATTTACACAAACCTATGTATGAGAAGGAAATGTAGGCAATACTACATGCACTAAAGCAATGGAGACCTTACCTAGTTGGAAGACACTTCAAGGTAAAAACAGATCATGATAGTCTTAAATAATTTTTGGAACAAAGATTATCTTCAAAAGAGCAACACAAATGGGTCACAAATATGTTGGGTTATGACTTTGAAATCATCTACAAAAAACGGAAGCAAAATGTTGTTACAAATGCACTCTCAATAAAGAATGAGGATGTGGAAGCATTGCTTTGTGCCATTTCTATTATCCAACTTGATTGGATAACTGAAGCAAGGGATGAAAGGAAGAATGATGAAGATGTGTGGGTACTCATTCAAAATGTGCATAAATATCATAGTACATCTGATACATTTAGTTGGAAAAATGATTCATTATGGTACAAAGATCGCTTATATCTTTGTAAGAATTCCCAACTCAAGAAAAATATTATTTTGGAATTGCACACCTCCCCCTTAGGAGGGCACTCAGGATATTTGAAAACTTACCACAGGGTTAAGAAGGAATTTTTTTGGGATGGCCTTAAATTTGGGATTCAGAAGTTTGTGACAGAATGTTTAGTTTTCTAGCAAAATAAAGTTGAGACAATTAAGACCCCAAGTCTGTTACAACCTTTAGCCTTTCCAGGTCAGGGTTGGGAGGAGGTCTCAATGGATTTTATCACATGTTTAACCAAGAGTTTCATCATGGTGGTAGTTGATAGAATTACAAAGTATGCATACTTTTGTGCATCATCTCATCCTTTTATAGCTAGTACAATTGCTACTGCATTTATGGAAACAATTCAAAAGCTACATGGAAATGCAAAGACTATTGTAAGTTATAGAGATCCCATTTGCAATGGAAAATTTTGGATGAAATTATTTTATTGTCTTGGTACTCACTAACTCATAACTCCTCTTATCACCCTTAATTTGATGGGAAAACATAGATAGTGAACAATTGTTTAGAAGGATATCTTTGTTGATTTGTATCAGATAAACAAACATAATCAGTCAAGTGGTTACCTCTAGCTGAATGGTGGTATAATACTTCCTTCCATACTGCAACAAAAATGAGCCCATTTATGGCCCTTTATGGATATCATCCACCATCCATCACATCATCTTTAAGAGAAAATTTTAAGGTTCAAGCAATGAAAGATCACATTGAGCATAAACAACAAGTTCTCCAACTCTTAAAGGATAACGCTGCTCTGACACAAAACCAAATGAAACAATAGGTAGACCAACATCGCAGTGAAAAAAGTTTTGATGTAGGCGACTTCATATTTTTATGGCTACAATCATACAAACAAATGTCCCTCAAGCAAGATAAGAAGGATAATAAATTATCACCCAAATACTATGGTCCTTACAATGTGTGTGTAAAAGATTGGTACTATGACATACAAATTGGAGATGCCTTCATCTTCCTGAGTACACCTAGTTTTCCATGTTTCATGCTTAAAGAAGATTATCGGTGAGAAGCTCCTAGTTCAAATATTGTTTCCAAAACTTGACGAAGAAGGAAAAATCATATTTGAGCCCAAAGCAGTAATGGAAATGAGAACCCGACAACTATAGAATTGATTAATTTCAGAGTATCTCATTAAGTGGAAGAACTTGCCCACTGAAGGTTCCACATGGGAGGATGAGAATTTTGTACAGAACTACTCAAGTATTGAGGACTACACTTTTTTGAAGGAGAGGGGCATGTTAGGTCCCTATAATACTAGTGTATTCCCCTTATTGTTATTAGTGTAGCCCCGTATTGTTATTGTTGTGCCCATGTATCCACCATGTTGTTATTGTTGCACCCCATAGAAGCCCATTATTGTTATTGTTGTGCCCTTACATTATTATTCTTATGTAGGCTATGATTATATTGTGACCCCTTAGACTCCTATATATACCAAGGAGGTCTTATCATTTGAATCATCTAAGCATTTTTCATTTATGTAATGTAAAGGAGGTTTCCCCCTCAAAGAGGATAATTCTTAAGTCGTTGATCTATATTTTCTATGAGCTGGTTTCATAACACAGCTTCACATCCAGAGGTCCTAATCTCATTTTACTACAAAGGTAAAATCAACATTCTATCCATCTCCAAGGCAACTACTTCTATCTTTGAAGAATTTTGTAGATAGCTTGATCAAGATGACCAAGTTCTTCCAAAGCTCCAATAGAAGACAACATCAACGTTTGTTCAAGACAAAGAGATCATCAATATCAAGTTAGCAACAAGGCAACACCATTATGATTTAAATTTTGAGCTATGAGCCTATTTCCCATGCCCAATGATATCACAACTTTTGGTGACATTATAGATAACACATCTCAAAATTTCAAGGCACAAAATAAAGTAATTTCAAGATGAAATGTGTCTCTAATAAAGGAAGTTGAAAAACTAAACAAGGAGAATAAGAAACTAAAGGAAAAGAATCCAAAAATCCATCAAAGAAAAAGATAATTCAAGGCTAAAAATAATTTTTTTGAAGTTAAGACTGCTCCGACATCAATCAGAACATGAAGGATTCAAGCTATATGCCACATCATCAACAAAGAACCCGTCAGTATGAAAAATCAACATAAAGGAAAACACATCAATGGAGAGGAGGTTTTGTAATTTATTTTACAATGTTTCAGTTATTCATTACATTTTAGAATTAAAAAATTCACAATAATTAACTTCCCTTAGGTTTTGGTTGTCACAAAATTTTTGGTGGTATAAAAACCCCAAAATTTTTGTTTAACTAAAAAAAATCCATTAAAAAACCCACCTTAACCTATTTTTCCAATATATTATTTACTCTGTAACATTAGAATTCTTCATCACCATTTTATCCATTACCATGTTACCATCCAATACCTTATCATTTAATATCATTTTATACTTTACCATTTTCATAATCATAGCAACAAGTCTTCATGATTAAGGACATGATACAAACTCCAAAACAAAGATTCTACTAATGAAGTAATCAAGTTCAAAGAGGCAAAATAATAATGTTGGAAATGTTATGAAAGGAAAAACATAGTCATCAAAATATAGTGAGATTTGGTCATGACATAGAAAGTAGTGATTAAGCTTAGTGGCATTGCAAACTTACGATGAAGCAAATGACAATTAAAAATGTAGGCAATCAGGTTTTCAACATATGAAATGACATATAAACTCATGGGTAATCAAATTTATAATGACAAGGGGATCAAGCTTCCAAAACAAGGACTAAATTGAGTTATTGTAGGTCAAGTTTTTGAGCAACAAAGAATTAAAATATATACTATGTTTTCTCATTTCTCATGAAATCCCAATACTCTATTTTAGGGGGATATTTAATAGATTCCTTTTTCCTCTTTGAGTGCATTCTAGTTTGAAGAAAGTTTTTATGGAAACCCTGAACAATCAATACAAGGTCTAAGAAAAAGTTTTAAAGGAGGAAAAGAGTCATAAAATCTGGTTTAAAAATTGAGTTTGCAACTCAAAAATAGACTTTAGTGGAGATTAAATTTACATTTAAATATAAGCCAAATTTATAAACAAATCAAAGCATGAGTTCATAGCTAGAGTAGACGAATTTCAAATCATGGAGGGTGAGTTTATAACCTGATCAGAGGTTGAATTCAAACCCAATTAGAGCACAAATTCACCACCAGAATAGAGCATGAATTTATAGCCAAGGCACAACACGAATTTGGAGCACAAAGGGCACATTCATGGAAGTCAAGCCTCAAAAATTGACCTTTCAAAGTGTAGGAACAAAGGTATGTACAATTGTCGTCTCAAGTGAAAATAATAATAGTGATTCTGAGCTAAAATGGTGTTGAATAGAGCTTGAAAAATATATATTATACAACCTTAAGAGTATTTTGAGCAACATAATTAGTTGGTGAGTTTACAAAATTCCACTTAGAGGAAGGGCATAAAGAAACTACATTACATCTCAAAACTATATTTTGAAAATCGATTTCACCTCAAAACTCTTCCTTGAAAATTTATTTCACTTTATTTCTTAGTATGGAAACTCAAATTTTTAAAGATAACAAACTTTCAAAAGAAATATGAAGGAATTTCCTAAAAAATGAACCACTTGGGCTTTTGACAACTTGTTTATAAACATTTAGGTAATTTCATGGACAAGTAGTTTATTTACTCATAATGTTTACACAATACTCCAAGGGTTTATGATGACTATTATTCAATATTGCTATCTTTCAAAAATTTCAAGGTTAAAAGTAGTCACAAAATTGATAGATGTATGCATAGAGGAAATAAATAGTTATGTTATGATTTTTTGCTCAAAATGAGAGGGATAGTTTGCTCAAGAACAAAGGGTTATATATTTTTTAAAACACATTAATGGTTCAAATATATATTTGGTTCTTAATATTATGAGGTTTTGATCAAGTTGGAAGCCACAAAGATATTTGATTTTGTTTATATTTTATTTCTAGAGTTTACATTAAATATTAGAGGAGCTATGCCTTGTTTTTCATAATCATATTTGTTCTATTTTATCATATAAAAACTTTGTCATTTTTCTTTTTTAATGGCATAAGCATTGATTAGTTTGCAGTGCATTTTTCACAGAGTTTGGCACATAATCAACATTAGCATACAATTTTGGCACATAAATTGTCATAGGGATTAAAATATGGCAATAAGAACTGAACTCTATGGATTTGAGTTGGCTAAATATCACAGTGATACCAACAATATTTTGACAAAAAGGAAAGGGAAAGGGGTAGATTTCCTTTCAAAATTCAAGGCTATAATAAAAATTTTTAAAAAGCCTTTTCATTTACATTTGATGTTGAGCATGCCAAGATAAGTAATCTAACAATTCATTTATCAGAGCATAAAATCAGTCAAGTTACAAGATTGCCTCAACAAGGTGAAAAATGGTTCAAAACACACCACTTAGATGATAAGCCATGGACATATTTCATTAACAGGTCAAGAGAAAATCCCAATTGGCAAAAAGGAATTCCCAACACTTGGCCTAAACACCCTTGGGATGAAAACACTTTAATAGTGCAAGGTACATTACTTGTGAAGGGAGATTCAATTTGATTCACCTTTATCATATCAAGGTGCTAAAACGTTTTAGTGGAGAGAATCCTATGAAATTCCCCTACTATTTTCTAAGAAGTCCAACCAAAAAGGAAAATTTGATACAAAGACATCCTAGAAATGAAATCATAAGTTTGTATCATCAATGATTGATCAAGATGATCATTGAGTGGGAATTGTCCAATACTGAGCAAACTTAAGAGTCATTCTTAAAGGAAAATCAATTTGTTAAAAATAGATGAAGATGAACCAATGGAAGAGGAGGATACTTCCATGGGGAAGAGGGCCCAGATGCAAGACAAACTATACAATTAGAACAAGAGGAACATGTACAACAATATACCAAAATGCCACAAGGATGATTACAAGATCAATGTCCAAACAAGTTGAAAAGGCAAAGAAAAGGATCCAACATTAATTAATGCAACTTAAAGGCTCAGAACAAGGAATACTCTAAGCATTGTTGAAATTGATGAAGACCAACAAACTTTATATGATTATATAGAATCATTCGAAGTAAGAGACAAAGAAAAGTAGTCATCCACAGAAAAGGTGCAAAATTCCTGAGGAGTATATTGTTATTGATGAGGAGGATGAATAAACTTTTATTGAAGAGAATATTGAGGAATTGTGAGGAACATACCTCCCAAAGAGACAATTTTTTTTTCCATGCCCTCTCAAGAAGAATCTTTAGATAGAAAAAAAAAAGGAAAACAAGAGAATGAAGAAAACCATTCAAGAAATGGAAGTGTTGGAAAGATACCTCAAAACTTAGAACACATTAACTACCAAGTACAACTTTGACTTTGGTGGCAGAAAATGTGAAGGTTAAGGAGGAAATACATAAGGAGAATGATATTGTATCAAAAACATGTTTACATTTGCTATAAAAATAAGAAAGCCCTTAAAGCTAAGGCCAACAATCTCAAGGCAAAATGGCTCATGAAGAAATCCCAAGAAGAAGGTGAAACATCACAAGCACCAGCTAGGGATGATGTAGACATCTTGCTACAAGCAACAAAATCTATTTGATAAATACGACCACACAATTTTGTGAGACAATTTTGAGCTTGAGGACATGCTCTACCTCTAGTTCGAGGGAGATGTCAATCCTTCATTATGACTTGATTTTGTGATGCCTTGCCACTTCACTTGGCCTTAGGAAATCCATTTCAAGTTGCTTTTGGTAGCTTTGTCATATTTTTTCTAATAAATACATTCCTAAAGGTATTTCATTGCTAATTTTTAACTTTAGAAATTTATGAAATAATTACATTGTAAAACGTAGTTACAACACTAGCAAATCTCATAATTTACCTTTCATTCTCATTCATGCAAGCCACCTAGTATTTGGCCTTATGATTGTCTTAGTTTTCTTATTTAATTTTGATATCATTTTGTTGTCCTTTTTGGTCCACATTTATATTCTTTTGCTTATCATAATTTAGACCTTAGTGAAATTTATTTATTTATGAAACTATGATATAATGAAGAGAGCGAGGTCATTTTATATATAATTAAGATAACCATTCATGGAACAAGACTTTGCTATAAATAAGGATTTTGAAGATGGACATAGTGAAATTGCATCTAGAATGCTTTTTGGCTAAAAGTCATGGTCCAGACGGGAGTTGTTCCTATGATAAGGCATTGGTTGGAGCAACAAAATTTCTGGTTTCTCTGTTGAACATAAAAGACTTCTCTTAAATCATAAGAATGTCCTGAGAATCCCTGATTCTTAGGACATTCCTAATTTTGTAACACTCTATTGTAATTCCCTTTTGTAATATATAAACAAAGGAAGTCGCCTCTTGGGAGATGATGAAAAGTTGTTGAACTTAAGACAGAGTTGGGAATTATGTCCTGATTGTATTTACTTTTCTGAAACTTTTTATTGCAAAGAGCTACCAATTAAATTCAATCTTCATTTACTTGTACTTTGATATAATCTTTCTTTAAAACAAACTGACTCCTAGGCAGTTGAGCCCGCTTCTATCGACAAGGTTTTGTCTTGCAATGTAAAATAGATTAGTTTGGTTTGCGTGGTTCCTTTCTAACTAGTTGTTGTTTCTCTCTCTAGATGGTTAATGGTTATTTTGAGTTTTTCTTATATTTTATATCTTTGATAGCAATATAATTTATTACATCTTTCCTTGATCACTATTTTCTTAAATTTGTATCTAATGTTTCCTTGAATTCTTATTAGTTTTCCTTGAGTTAGGATCAATTGTTGCTAAGTAATGGTTCCTAATTTATTTTGGTAATGATTAAATAGAATGAGTATAAGATTGTTAGAATAGAATTAGGTATATCTTGTGCTATTCCATAGTTAAACTTGTATGTTAAGTTTTATCTAGAGTAGTATTATTGATTAACATTCAATTTCAAATGTCCATAGATTCTCATCTTTATATGTATGGTTTTGAATTAATTAGAGATAGAGTATACTTTCGAGATTTTACTTTCTTGCTTGCTAGATTTAAATACTTTAAGGAGTGTGTATAAGATAGATTTTCCATTAGTAAGTCGTTGATTAAAGGATTATAGGAGATCTCATATAAAATTGGTGTTAGTCTCGAGTAGTTCCTTGCACAAACTTTTTTGATTGCCTTGAAACAAAGAAGACGCTTCCTCGGTTGATAAATTAATGTTTAGGTAGTTAGTTGTTTATTTTGAACAATTAAAAGCCCCAACATTTTAACATCGTTGTTGGGGAGGTTGTCAAAAGAGAACTACCATACTAATACCTAGTTGTAGATGCATACTGACTCCAAGAGGGTTGGATATTAAAGACAGAAAGTAAGAACCTACACATGCACCCTGGATAATTTGTGGTGGATTATTCCCTCAACTTGTAGTTTTAGGTCATATAATATGGATGACTATAAGAGGAAATATTGGTAAAAGAAGAAGAAATGAATCCAATAAACATCCCTGTGGATGACAAATCCTAGGCCTAAGTAAGCCTTGGGAGAGCAACCTTTATAGACGACATCATACAAAAAGTAGAATCTCAAGCTTCAATAAGACCTTAAATAGTATCCATAAAAGGATCCACCCTTGTCGCTAGACTCGTGGAAAAATAGTCCACCTCAACAGAAGTTGAGATTCATGATTAGGTTACAAGATCAACAACAAGAGAAGAGGAGAGCTTTTAATCCTCATCAACAGGATATCCCAACATTCATAATAAGAGTAAGGGACACTCTTATAACTTGAGACAAGGAGGAGGTGAAACAGATAATTCGAAATTCAAATATTTGAACAAGATCCTCCCACAACACCCATATCAAAGGAAGGAATTGTGATTCCTAATTTAGGCAGTGTTGTGAGACCTAGACATATTCCTCGAGAGCTAGAACAAGACCCATGACCGCAATATCACTACACTGGTCCTTATCAACTAGTGCCTCCTGATTTTGGGATCACAGAAGGATATTGGAAAATATTTGAACAAATGGTAGGACAGGTAAATCCATCAGCCACAACAACCTCAACAATAGAATTTCATATTGTCAATCCGCAAACCAATGGACCTATGAAAGCCCCACCCCTGCAAGATCTTCCAAATTTCCATGGATTGGCCTTAGAATATATGGATGTATTCATGTTTGAGTTTGATGTCCTATGCAAAGGATATGATTATACCATTGATCAATGAAAATTAGAGTCGTTCCTCGCTACTTTGAAGGGAGCAACATTGCGAAGGTTTATGGGATGAGGAGGAGGCACCATTAACTCTTGGGACGAAATGAAGGAAGATTTTCTCTCAAAATACGAAGACTACTGTTATTTTAAGTATTTAAGAGAATAAATATTTACTATGACTCACAAAGAGTATGAATTTAGAATATTACATAGAAATGTATCAATATAACCTGCAAAGGTCACCATATACTACTCTTCCTAGAGAGGTATTGAAATATGTCATTATTAGGGGTATGAAAGATGAATGGTTAAAAACACTTAATCTAATGGGACAAAGGGACATATTGTGGTGAAGTAAAATTATAAGTGCATACATCAACAAATTCCTCTAGCCCGATAGAGGGTCTAGCCACTAACAAGACATTCTATGGAAGATTTACTTAGGTTAGAACCAATTAAGAGGGCCTACCTCTTAGCATGCTTATCCCATTTGGTGATGACCTTGCTTGCTCGCTCCAGCTATTTCCCATTTCCTTCTTCGAACGCTTGAAACAAGTAAACAACAACAATCAACAACCGTGATAATAGATGAATTGTAATTAAACCTACTTAACAAGTCAAGAAGTATTAAGCCATAAACATGTGAGATGACACATTATGTAGGAAATCAATCGATAGTTCCATAGATATTAAATCAAGAAGAGATTACAACCATTGTCTTGACGTTGTTGTTCTCCTCCGACAAAACCTAGTTCCCACACACTTCCATTAGCATTCCATTATGGCCTCAACATTGATAGTTTTAAGGCTCTTCCCTTTAGGCTTCAAACTAAATCAAATTCACACTTCTCCCTCACACACAACTAGAGCCCTACAACTATTAATAACTTGATGTTTACTCCAAACTTAATTAGCACTAGCACACCAACATTAACACTAGCTTGTGCTTGGGAAAATGGAGGTTTATATAGCATGAATGGATGGGAGATGGTTCCTCTTCTCATGGGGGAAGGTCTTATCTCTTGAGGTAGTTCCATCCTTAAAGGGGAAAGGACCAGAAACTAACATCCTCGACTCCATCCAGCTCAACCATTTACCAAACTTCTGTTACAAAGCTTCTAGAGCTAGAAGCTTTGGCTCCTTTTTTAAAAAACTTTCCAAAAGAGGATCGGCGCGAATGAAACAAAGCTCAGTCGCTTCAATCGATGCTAGGGACAATGTTAATCCCTACATATCGGTGCGAGGAGGACAAGGGTCATTTGTGCCAGTCTTGTAAACTGAGAAAAACAGAAGATTTATGGGAAATGGTGCAAAAGGGAATTGTTCTGCTCATGAAGAGGGACACAATGGGAGTTTCTTCATGAAGGGAAAGCATGTATAACTTACTGTATAGGTCCTCGAGGATCATGGAATGGGTAGTATAGGGATAGTGACAAAATGTTGCATAAAAGATGCCCCCTAAAGCGTGAAGGTCGAACTAGAGTGAGGGATGAAATTCTTTATGAATCAGTGCGGGGAACCAGAATCTGTCGTCGGAAAACCTGCAAGCAAGTACAAATACATATGCATAATTGAAAACTTTGTCAAATGATACATGAATCATGGCATGGATGCAACCATCTAGAGAATGATCATGTAAACGAATCCAGGCATGGGCGCAGCCATTCGATAAAGAGGATCATATCGAAACCAAGGTATGGTCGCAACCATCCAATAATGAGAAGGATCACAGATGATAACTCATGGTATGGTCGCAACCATCCATTTGAGAGAGACATGTATATCAACATGATCATGTCACATTGGCTTGCATCCTAGACTTTTGTAATCTCAGCCCAAGGTCTTGCGCTCCAACACGACCGGATCAAAGTACAAGTTAACATGTGAATGGATGTGTTGACGTTGAACATGCTAGAAAATCACTTGATTACCATCCAATGATGTAAAATGTTAACAAGCGTGAGAGAAACCACCAATAATGACAATGGTCCTCAAGGTACTATCAACATAATTCATAGAATGTGAATAAGGGAACTATAGTCGAACACTTGTGAAATCACCCGGTCAAAAGCCAATGATGTGAACTTGTTGTTGAGTGTGAAGAACTCGCCATTAGGGCATGCAAGCTCTAAGGTACTGGAAGGGAGTCTCTCGGTCAACTTCGGGAATAATGAGCTAAAGTCGACAGGAAGCGACCGTGTCGAAGGAGGGCCATAATATATCCCACATCATCGACACGAGACAAAGGGATGGAAAATTATTTTGGATGATATAGAGAATCAGGGGTAATTGTAACTGTAGAAGGACAACTCTTGAACATATCGATGACATGACTGGAAGTTTGGCAGCTTTTGGATCCATAGGATCGGTGGTCATGATAATGTGGCAGAGATCAATGGAAGGAAAAAATGAACGACCCAACCCAAGAAGGTCAATGATAAAATGGAGGATACCCCATCCCGACACGAAGCAGAAAGTGTCGTGTTTAAGAGTGAGATGTCGACACAACTGATTAGATTTCCAAATTTTCCCCCACCATTTCTAGCAGGTACCCCAATTATTTTTTAATCACAAGCTTGAAGGGGATAGCATATGCTTGCACTATAAGTTCATCCTTCGGATGAATCTGACCTAGTAGGTTTAATGAGCCCTAGGAAGGAGAAGCTCATGTTCGTCATGGTGATGAATCTAATGTCATTTAATATTTTAACGAGTCCGAAAAAGGTGTAACTTGGTATCTTTTTCATGTTTAGAGAGTTTGAAAGAGACACCGAAAACAAAACTCCACATGGTCCCTTTTCATACATTTGTGTCTCTCTAGCCCGAAAAGGTAGAAAACGATACTTGAGAGAACCGTTTGACCATTTCAGTCAGGGAGTACCTTTTTCGTAAATAGTGCATCCCAGCCTGAAAAATGGGTAAACATATACTAAGTGCACGGTGTTTCACTTCCGTTAATGAGTTTGAAATGACAAGGGCTCGACTATCTTTTTGTGTTTAAAGGGTTGGAAGAGAGCTTGAAAGAGGACCCCCATTTTATTCTCTTTTACGAGTCAAAAGGGAAAAATACTCGGCAATCTTTTCATTTGAGTTTTACGAGTCGAGAAAAGAGCTGAAACATGACTCGACTTCATCGTCAAACATCCATCACCTATTTCTACACAAAATGAATTATCTAATTCTTGAGGCAAAATAGGTCAAAATACTTAAACAACCTTAATATTTCATGAAAAACTGAATAAAAGGAGGGAAAAGTAAATATTTCTTACCATTTACCATTTTACCTTACTGTGAATAGCTTTTCACCCACTTTTGCCCTAATTTTTCTAGAGAAGATTACGGGAGATCCAGGAGGTCATTCACTAAGTTGCTAGTTGCAGGTAAGAGCCAAGGCCCTAAGCTCCATTTCCATACTGTTTATTCCTATTTTCATCATTTTTTTTTAATTTCTGAGGGAGGTTTTGGCAAAAAAAAATTGCCCTCGGTCGGTGCGAGTTCTGGGCATGGAGTCACGCCAGCCGAGGGTAATTAAAACGTCCAATCGCGTCATCAGCTCAACTATTTTTAAAACAAGCACGCTGATGACTTGAATAAGGAAAACACTATTTTCCTCTCAAAACCACCTTTTGAATCCAACTTTTACTTGCTAAAAATTATTATTGACTTGAATACATGGTTCTTGCAGGAAATAATCGTCGAAAATGGTAGACTGGAAAGAACGTGAGCATGAAGATGTGGACACTCAGGCATTGAATGATCCAAATTTCTTGAATGCTTTGAGGAACTGTGGGCTCCTCAAGTTCTTTCTCACACCAGGGATGCGGGCTCAACCTGAGCTACTTCGATACCTAATTAGTCTTATAAATCAGGAAATATTCATCATTGGTGACCAGGAGCTAGAGTTAGAAACTTCAGACATATATTTCATCACAGGACTGTCCCGGAGGGGGGAACCAGTCAACCTATATGGGTCAGAATTGATTGGGGCAAGAATATCCATGATACTTGCCGAACATTTCCCTAAAGCCCTCAAATCCAAGAGTGGAAAGATTGAGATTACCATTGCACGAGATCTAACACTGAGAGTGCTACTGTTGACTATCAATAGAGTGGCGGCGTCCCAACAGTGCACGAGACAGACAAGTCGAAGTTTTTATATGCCATCGACTGTACAAAACAGACAATCTTCAATTGGGCAGAAGCCATGAAGATCAACATAGAACACCAGCTGACAAAAGCTAAGGTGGGGAATCTAAAACAATTTTGCTTTGGATGCATACTAGTGACCTTTTTCTTGGAACGGGTGCCGTTGTTCTAGTACCAGCTGACTGAGGTAGATCAGCTGATGCCACGAGCCCCACAGATGGCCTGTTGGAGTCATTTGATGCCTAGGATCACTGGGGGCCAGCATATGTCCTACAGGCCCGCATTCTTTTCATGGCTACGACAACAGCTGATCATCGTGGAGGACCATATAATGGTACTGACTTCCGTGGAGATCCGGACATGTCACTACTAGATGGGGAGGATTTCGACGACGAAGGTAAAAAATCAATTTTTTAAAATTTGTGATATATATATATTATATATTATATATATATATATATATATATATATATCTATATATATATATTATTTTTTATGTGTTTATAACATTTTTTTTTTATCAATGTAGATGTTGGACCAGAGCACCCTCGATAGCCAGGTGCATCGCTCGCCAGTTTGATGTCACTCCTTACCAGAAGGGGAGTGATAATGAGGAGGAGATCCCGAGGAACCTTGAGGGGTTGACTCGTGGTATCCCAGAGTATGCCTAGGTGGGAGACATCCTGCGCCAGTACTAGAGGCATATAGTGGGAGTATCAGACTAGATCCGCCGATTGTTGACTTGTGTTGCATGAGCAGTTTGACGCTACCATGATCACCATGCTGATTAGTTCCTAAGTCTAGTATTTTACATTTTTTAGGCCTACATGCCACAGATATATGAGGCCTGCGAGCCAATGATGTTATGAACACATATATTATTTTTGTGGGGTTTTGATGTATCAAAGATTATCACCACACACACACACACATAGATATATATATATATATATATATATAATATTATATATATATATATTATATATTATATATATATATATAATATTATATATATATATATTATATATATATATATATAATATATAATATATATATATTTGTTGTATTTTCTTGCTTACTATGGTATAAATAATTTGTTTTGGCTTTTCACATGTTTCGTAAATGTCTATCCAACACATAATTAGCTAATGCATCTGTCAATGTATTCATGCGTATAGGAATATGATGATAAGTAATGTAATCAAAGTTTCTTTCTAGTAGACGAATATGTAGATACATTCTCAATATTTGAGGGTTTCTGACGGAATATTGCCCTTTGAGCTGAAGGACAACAAGTTGTGAATCTAGGTTGACAACCAACTCCCGAATATCAAGAGCAATGGCTTCTGACAACAGTTCAATGACTGCGCTATATTCAACAATGTTATTAGTCGTGCGACCTAAAAAAATACCTTGAAGATCAATAAACACCCCATGAGGGTCATAAATGGCCCACGCCATGGAGGATAGATTCCGGGTACTACGGAAAGCACCATCAACGAAACCGATGTGAGGAGTCACAAACATTTGCAAAGCATGGAAAACATACTAAACATGAAAGCTGCTTGAAAACTAACACACCAAACCACACTGCCCAAAAATGAATGACACACTAATGTTCATAAGTAACCATGCAAGATGACCTAAGCATAATACTTTTTGAGATAAAGCCTGTTTTGGGGCTTGTCCAAAGGACTGCCTTCATAATCAATTAGCTCATAGGCCCCTTTTTGCAAAACACGTTTAATAATGTAGGGCCCATGCCACATGGGTTCGAACTTGCCTGCCCCCAACTTATCATTAGCTTGATCATATAGTAAAACCAAATCACCCTCAGAGAACGTGTGGGGGGAGACCAACCGATCAAAATGGGACTTGACTCGCTTCTTTTGTGCTTCGATGACCAAAGCAGCGAGACGATGAGTCTCATCCAATCATTCTAAATATAAGAGGTGCTCCTCCTGAGGTGATGTTTCAGGGAGAAGTTCAACAACTAGCTTGAGTTAACGAATTTCGTATTTAATCGGTAATGTTGCTTCCAAACCGTAGACAAGCTCGAATGGTCTGAAACTAGTTGTGTCCTTGGTCGAGGTTCGGTAAGCCCATAGAGTTGAAAAGAGCATGAGATGCCAATTTGACTTGTGCATCCCAATAGTATGTTGAAGCATTGTAACCAAAACTTTGTTCACAACATTAACTTAACCGTTGGCCTGAGGGTAGTATGGGGTTAAGCCATCGTGGTGCAAACCCAACATAGAGGTTAGCTCAACCATCATGTAATCTCGGAAATGGGAGCCATGGTCTGTGGCAATGGCTTGAGGTACACCGAACCTGGAAATAATGTGATTGAAAAGAAATTGAGCGATGTTTTATCGTCTGAAGAGTATGTAGGCATCGCTTCGGCCCATTTGGTCAAATAATCCACAACGACGATAATATAACCATGCCCCTCGGCCGAACGAGGGTTACATGTCATATAGTCAATGCCCCATTTGGAAAAAGGACCACGGGTAATAACAAGGTGTAGGTGAGTGATGATTCTCATCATTGAGTAATTATATGGGCCTTAATTGTCCTTAATTCACCTCCTAGCTTAGTAAAACCAACTATTCTCACAACTTATTGCATACTTTTGATTATATTTTGTTTATGAGATGAGTTAGAGTTGGATATTTTTCTTTGTGGTCTAATGTGCATGTAATGCAGGAATAAAGGATAAAAGCAAGGAAAAATGCATGTATAAAGGATAAAAGCAAGGAACTATGGCAAAGACCTTGGCAAAACTAGAATGGGACAAGGGAGAGTAATTATAGGAGGCAAATCCTCCTCATTTAGTACCCCTCCATTAAAATATTCCTCCACTAGCTTAGAGTGCAAACATCGATCACTTTGAAGACTAGAAGACAACCGAGCAAGTGAAAATGACAGAAACCAATTTTTCTTGAGTTAGAGGCCAAGCCTCCCTAATGGGAAGGAAGTTGTTAGAGACTTCAGATGTATAAATAGAGAGGTTTAGGACCTCAGTAGGATTCAAACTTTCATTGTAAAACTCTATTTTATTTATGAGCGGCAAGAGACTTGAGACAATTTTTTTTTGTAATACATGGTTTTCATAATGAGAATGAGTTACGTTTAAGCTAGCTCTGAGTTAACTCAGAGGGCTGAAGCTCTTGGGTTAGGGCCCAACCTGAGCAGCCAAAGCTCCTCTTTATTGTACATGAATGCTAGCATAGTTTCCTAGTTTTAATTGTTCATTTTCTTAAGTAGCATAAATTTCTGTTTTTGTTCATTTGTTTAAATAACGTTATGGTTCTGTTCATCTACATTGTGCTTCAGTTTACTTCCATTTATGCCTTCTTTTAGTTCATAGGTTAGCTAGGAGAAAATATCCCCATAAGGTTGTGCGTAGGTGTCTCGACCTCATCTCCTACCTCTGGAACCATGACTTGAGGAAGAGACCCTTTAGCAACCCTAAAAACACAGGTTTCTGGTTCTCGCATGAGCTATGGAGATTGTCGTTTGATGCAGTTACTTGTTCACCCTCACTGTGTTTCTATGTCGTTTTCGTTTAAAACCGCCTTCAACACGTTCCTCATGCATCGCTTCCTCGTCGTCTGATCACCAACAAACCTTCACAATCACCGTTCGATTCATTATTTTCTTCAACTATTGCCTCGCGTGGAGTCCACCACTTGCTTTATGAGCTTTAATCTCCACCATCGATCTGCCTCACTTGATTTGATGGCTATCGTGTCACCTCAGCACTTCATGCGCTTTAAAACCCCCACCATCAATCTGTCTCACTTGATCTGACGACTATCACTTCACCCGATCGCTAACTAGCTTGGTTGATCTCCACCATTGATTAGCCCCACCTGATCCAATGGATATTGCGCAATCTCGTGCGGATTAGTGCAGAGTCGTTATCCGCCCGAGAGCATGCGAGAAAAGTGGTTTTCTCGTGCTATGTGTCGTGCAGTTAGGCTAATCACGTGAAATTTTAAAATACAACTTATAACCTTGAGGGCGTGCAAGAAACTACTTACCACCTTAGAAACCCGCTCCATCATTTCCACACATTTCTTTTTCTCGCGATACAATCTCCATTGTCCATCACTCGACTTCATCCACGCGATAAGATCTCAGTCGTTCATCGCTGTGTTAACCTCGTCCGTCCATCTCTTGACTTAATCTTTGTGATTAGATCTCGGCCATTCATCTCCTGTTAACCTTGTTCGTCCATCCACTCACTTAATCCCTCACGATACGATCTTCGTCATTCATCTGCTTTGTTACCTTGTTCATCCACCCATTCACTTAATTCCTCGCGATACGGTCTCTATCGCTTATCTTGTTCATTGACCCCGTTCACCCATTTATTTGCTTAAGCCCCGCGATAAGATATCCACCATCCATCTTCTGTTTTTTGATTGATCCAATGGTCCCAATGCGCTATTGCGTCCTTACGTCCTCCTTTCATTGATTTTGACCTTCGCTTGTTCTTCCACTTGAAACTCGATTTAATCTAAATTTCTTTGCTTACACCTTAGTCTAGTTTAATGTTTTTTTGTTTTTTTGTTTTTTGTTTTTTGTTTTTTGTTTTTTGTTTTTTTTTTGTTTTTTTTTTTTTTTACTTTTGCAACTTAGATAGAAGCCTTAGGTTAGTGATTGTTTTAGCAATTCTGCTTAGCATGGTTGTTTAATTAGTTAGTTAGGTTATGTTGTGAGTTTAGCATTTCATGTTGTTTTCTTCATTATTGTAGTAGAGTAGCTCTCTCTTAGAATAGGTGTGCTCTTCTTCCATCAAAGAATTAAGTTGCTTCTGACCATATAGAAGTTTGGCTTGGAACCCATGGGGTCTCTTGCCAGATGAGCAGTGACAACAGGCAGTACTTGCACTTTTACTTGTGCATATAACAATACCTAGGCTCATCACTTTTTGGCGTCGTTGCCGGGGAGGTGTCTAAGTAGAAGTAATTACTGCTTTCTTCTATTTTCTAGTCTCCAAATTTCTTTTTCTTATACTTATAATCTTCAATTTTCTTCCATTAGTTTATTTCTGCAAAAGTAATCTAGTAGCTTCCTTCTTTCATTTGTCATTAGCTTCTTTCCTTTCCATTCTGCAAGTACTTTCTAGCTTTAAAGGAAATCTTACAAAAACGAACCCAAAAACATTTCCTTTCATGCCTCGGAGGAATAGGGACAATTCAGGGAAATTCTTATCAAATAACCCCACTGCAGCCAACAGTCAACCTTCACTCTTCTTCAGTGACGGTGAATTGGAAGACCCTTTAGGTGAGCAACCTTAACTATTTGAGGAACCTACAAGGGAAGAAGAAGAGGGAGAACCCATTCCTACTGAACCAATGGCCGAAAACCGAAATTACAGAGGAAATAGAGAGAGAATTGAGGGTGCCTTCCCCATCAGGGAGATCAATGGGGACACTAAGATGAAAAATATAAGCCCCTCTGCTCTACCTCATTTCCATGGCCTGACCACAGAGGACCCTAACACTTTCCTATTTCAGTTTGTTGTTATATGTCAAACCTGTGACTATATAGATGATGAGAAAAAGTTAAAATTGTTTCCATCTACCCTCAAGGATGCAACATTGCGTTGGTTCATGGATTTACCTGGAGATAACATCACAAATTGGGCTTAGATGCAACAAGCTTTTAACAGAAAATATAGGGACTATTGTAGGTCAAAGGATACTAAAGAAGAGATTTTTAGGATGACCATAGGGCAGGATGAATCCTTAGAAGACTATGTAGAAAGATTCCAGCTCAATTACAAAAGGGCTAGGTGCACACTTGACCCTGAGTCACTAAAGCTGGTCCTTCTTAGAGGAGTAAGGGAGGATCTCTTGGACACCTTACATATGATAACAGGAGGAGATGTCTACTAATTACCCTATGAGGATATTAAGACTATCTTAAGAAACCATTCTAGGGTAGCCAGGAAAAAGTGTAGTGGTAGTCAACCTGTGGCCAGTACATCATCCTTCGACTTATCCATCAAGGGTGAAATTGGAAATATGCTGGAAGATTTCAAAAATGATATGCTACAAACCCTTGTCTTGCAATTGGACACCATGAACATCAAAAATAAGCAATAGGAAGCAGAGAGAGCCTTGGCCATCTTTTTTCCTAGATGCACCAGGAGACATCCTAGGAACGAATGTCCATTGAAATGTATTAAGATTTGCTCAGTCTATGAAGAAAACCAGTCGACAGGCAAGTGTCCTTCTTTACCTAGACTCAAAGTTGTATATCAAGGAGCTGAAGGGGTCACTGATAAGCTTTGCTACATTAACCAAAAGAGACCTCTTGGGCCTAGACCATACCAACAAGGTATGCAAGGGTCATCCCATGCATATTACAACCCCAACCAAACCATAACTATGCCTTCTTAGGGACCCCCTGCTCATCCTTCTTGGTCTACACCCCCTCCTTGGTCCTATGCATCTGAGTATCAATCCGAGCTAGCCAGCTAGTCATTTCAACCTTATGTTCAATCACAACATCAATGGAATACCCCACACTAGGGGTGGAGGCCCCAATTCAACAATGTTCCAGCCCTATTGCCTCCACCACTTACCCAACCACAACTCCTGCACTCTCCTCCAACCAAGCAACTTGAGATGCCTACCCAGCCAAATTCGAACCCAAACAATAGGCAGGCTCAACAAGCATACAATGGAGAGACATCATACCCAGCTTATGGTGTAGAAATCTAGGAGATCAACCTAAGATCTGGGAGAATTCTCCCTGATAACCATCCTCCCTCTCCACATGGGGAGGTTGAGGAAGAAAGAGAGGAAAGCCACCTTAAAGTAAATCCACCCTTTCTTGAGAGATTAACCCAACCACTCCAACCTACCCCATAAGAAACTGAACTTCTGGGAGAATTGAAAAGTCTATGTGTAAATATCCCCCTTCTCCAGGCAATCAAAGATGTTCCTATTTACAATTAGTTGAATAAGGAGAAGTGCTTCAAGCATCTAGGAAGAAGAAAAAGGGATGCCCCTACCATTAATGTCATTGGGCAGTTGTCTGACTTAATGCTGGGGCAGGTAATATGTCCAAAATATTTGAACCCTGGAAGCCCTGTAGTAGATGTGCACATCAATGGAAGTATTGTTCCACACACTCTGATTGATCTTAGGGCTACCATTAATGTAATGACCAAGGAAACAATGCTTAAGCTCAACCTCCAAGGGTCATTAAGAAAGACCACAATAGTTCTGCAACTTACAAACTGTTCCATAGTCACCCCTGAGGGAATTGTGGAGGATGTGATGGTCTCCATCGACTCTTGGGAGTACCCTGCAGATTTCCTAGTTCTCCAGCCTAAGGCTAAGCTTACTGGTTACCCTCTCATCCTTGGGAGGCCATGGTTGGCCACAACGGATGCTTACATTATCTACAAAGCTGGGAATATGACCATCAAGAATGGGCATATGTCCAAACAGTTAGTCTTATACCCTCCCCCTCAACCTACCCTAGAGAACGATATAATTTTATGGTTAGAGGAGGAGGAAGAAGATGAGGTTTATTCTGCCCAACTTTATGCTTTGGAAGCAACCATAAGAGGAGGGCAGCAAGATGAGGATGACTTAATTGAACACCTGCTCCAAAGTCTAACTCCTAGTTCATTACCATTATAAGAGGAAGTAAGGGAAACCCAGAGCAATCATCCAATTGACTTATGCTTGGCCAATTCCAACCCACTTCGTGTGAAAACCATAGAATTTGGCCTAGAGAAAACTTTTAAAATCAACCCATCTCTTTCTGCTTTAGAAGAGGAAAAGCTATGCAACATGTTGAGAGAACACCTAGAAGCCTTCGCTTGGAGTTATAAGGAAATTAAGGGAGTACACCCCTCAGTGTGTACTCACCACATATACATCAAAGAAGGTTGCAAGCCAGTCAGACAACCATAAAGGAGGATGAATCCTTCTCTTAAAGACATAGTCAAAGAAGAACTGCAAAAACTACTAGATGCAGGATTCATTTACCCTATCTGAGACAATGAGTGGGTCTCTCCTTTAGTGTTAGTTCCCAAGAAAAATGGTAAGTGGAGGATTTGTGTTGATTATAGGGAGTTGAGCAAAGCCATAAAGAAGGATCATTTTCCCCAACCCTTCATTGACAAAGTGCTAGATGGCCTGGCATTGAAGAAGTTCTTTTCTTTCCTAGATGGATTCAGTGGGTACAACCAAATCCAAATCTACTTGGAAGACCAGGATAAGACCACATTCACCTATCCTTGGGGTACTTCTGCCTATAGGGTCCTTCCTTTTGGCCTATGCAATGCTCCTACCACTTTCCAGAGAGCAGTCTTAAGTATTTTTGCTGAATTAGTACATGATGTAGTGGAAATCTATATGGATGACTTTACATCTTATGGCTGTGATTTTCAAGAAGCCCTAACTAACCTAGGCAAAGTATTACACAAATTCATTAAAGTGAAGCCCTAACTAACCTAGGGAAAGTATTACACAAATTTGTTGAAGTGAATCTATCTCTCAGTCCAGATATATGTGAATTCTTCATGATTGAAGGGACTGTGCTAGGTCATTTAATATCTCAGCAAGGACTGCAGGTGGACCCAAACAAAATAGCAATCATCCAAAGGGTCCCACCTCCACAAAAGCAGAGAGATGTCAGAAGTTTCTTAACGTTAGCTGGATACTATCGGAGGTTCATAAAGGACTTCAACAAGTTGTCCTCTCCTTTGTTCAGGTTGTTGGCCAAAGATTCTGAGTTTATATGGTCAAAGAGCTGTCAAGAGGCCTTAGACATTCTAAAGAGTAAGTTAACCACGACACCAATCCTTAGATGCCCAAACTGGGCCCTCCCTTTTCATATTCATGTTGATGCCTCACATAAAGCCATAGGAGCAACCTTAGGTCAGGAAGAGGAGAAATTGCCCTATGCCATCTATTTTATCCGTAAGAACCTAACAAAGGTTGAGCTGAATTATACTGTGACTGAAAAGGAACTCCTGGTTGTTGTGCATGCATCAAACACATTTAGGCATTACATTACAGGCTATCAAGCATTTGTGCATACTGACCATGCTGCAATAAAATATTTAATGAACAAATCAGATGTGAATGTTAGAATTATAATATGGTTGCTTTTATTATAGCAGTTTGATCTAACTATTGCTGATAAACTTGGTAAGGAAAATGTTGTTGCTGACTTTCTATCTAGAATGAATCTGCCTGCATGTGAAGAAGGAATGGTGGATGACTAGTTACTAAATGAGCATTTGTTTGCTATTTCTATTCTCTCCCCATGGTTTGCTGATATAGCAAACTATTTGGTATGAGCACAATTTCCACCAAACTTGCGCTCCAAAGAAAAGAGCAAGATAGTCAGGAAAAGCACCCCCTTCACCTGGATTGGAGGCAATCTGTTCAAACTTGGCCCAGATCAAATCTTGAGAAGGTGTGTAAGGAAAGATGAAGTCTTTGACATCCTTGTGACCTGTCATTATGGGCCTCGTGGAGGTCACTTTGCAGCAAAGAGGACATCATTCAAGGTGTTGCAAGAAGGCTATTATTGGCCTACTCTTCATTAGGATGTGAAAAAGTATATTAGTTAGTGTGATCGGTGCTAGCGGATGGGAAAGCCTACTCCAAGAGATGAAATGGCCCTACAACCTCAAGTGACTTTCGAGCCATTTGACACGTGGGGCATGGACTTCATTGGGCTTATCAACCCTCCTTCAAAAAAAAAACAACACATCATTGTATGCATTGATTATTTGACTAAGTGGGCTGAAACCAAGGCAATTAATGCAACAACAGAAGAAAAGGTGGTTGAATTCCTAAGGGAGAATATATTCTACAAATTTGGGTACCTACAGAGCTAGTCAAAGACCAAGGTCACCAGTTTACCTCCAGCATGATTGAAGAACTTCCCAACCATCACAAAATCAAGCATAGGACCTCCAATCCTTATCATCCATAAGTTAATGGGAAAGTGGAGGTGACCAATAGGGCATTAGAGAACATCTTAACCAAGGTAGTGAGTAGCAGTAGGAAGGATTGGGCAGAAAGACTAGTTGAGGCCACCTGGGCCTATAATACAACATGGAAGACCACCACTGGATTTACACCCTATGAGCTGGTCTATGGGAAAAAGGCTCTGCTTTCCATTGAGTTTGAATATAACACATTGAGGATGGCAAGAAAGGTTGTTACATTTGAATGACTTTGATGAATTCAGAATGCAGGCCCTCCTAGATACAAATATATTTTAGCTTCAGAGGAAGATCTTGCATGACAAACACATTAAGGAGAAGCAATTTTAAGGGGGAGACTGGGCATTGTTATATGATTCAAGGTATAAAGACTTCAAGGGAAAGTGAAGGACAAGATGGCTCAGACCTCATGTGGTGGAAAGATGCCATGGCAATGGTTCAGTGAAAATCAGAAGTATTGATGAAGAAACCATTCCATTGCTATCTAGTGGACACCGATTGAAAATGTACAAGAGGGATTTATCAAAAAAGAGTTCATATACAATATCAATAAGACAATGATGATGGTGGAGCAAGTTCCATCTCCTCCCTCATCAGGACATTGAAAAAGAAAAAAGAATAAGGATTCAGGTGAAAACCTCCATGAGGTGCTTGAGTCCCATATTTGGGTTGAAAACCTTGTGAGGCGGCCCAAGGATGAGAAAAAATGAAAAAAAGTAAGAAGATCCTTAGGTGAAAACCTTCCTTGAGGTGCCCAAGGCAGATATCTAGGGTGAAAACCTCTCTAAGGTAGCCTAGGTGTTTTTTGTTTTTTATAAATATAATAATAAAAGAAACAAAAACATAATTGTTATTTGCAGGTGGGTGAGAAAGACAATCAAAGAGCAAAGGAAAGATCCAAAGGAAACCCTGCCTCACATATATTTCATCTCCTCCACTCCTTACCACGCATCTCTCCACCAATTCCATTGTTTTTACTTCATTACTTTAATTTCAGGGAAAGAATGTGTTTTCTACAGAATCACCTCATCCATTACCATCATCCCTGCATCCACACACACTCCTACTCCCTCTGTCCATTCATTACAACATCCTCACAGCACTAGCCAACAACATGATCAAGAAATTCTAAGGGATACACCAAACATTGCCAAGTGGTAATCCAGGAGCTCCACAGCAGCAACAACAACATCAGATCTTCAGCCACAGACACCTGCAAAAGCTAATAAACCATCAACAAACAACAGAGGAGGAAGAAGAACAACCATTAGTAGCGCCTCTAATCTTTGACAACTGCAACATGGCATCAAGACCACAGGTAAGTATCCCACTGACTCACTCATATGCATCATTGGATCAAAAGTTGTAAATGTTATGAGGTAGTTGATTTATAAGTGAAAAAGTGGCAAAAAGGAAATTCTTTAATAAGTCGAAAGAGAATGCAAGAGTCCATAGATACATTATTGTTATGACAACCATTTGAGAATGCTTGAAGAATTAAGACTTGGGGGAGAAACACCAATTCACCAAAGACTCAGCATACCCTATTTCTTGATGCAATCACTCATAGACCCCAACAACAAAGTAAAGGAAGGAAATTCCCAACAATTAGTTCACCATGGGTTGATCATGATCCTCATTGAGGATTCCCTCCAAAACCTCAGGATCCCTATAACATGGCTCAGTCTTTAGAAACTTACCAGCAAAGGATGAAATCAAAACCCTCACCTATGATGTTAGTCCTTCTGTTAGTGAGGAGGAGGCAAAATAGGAAGAAGAAACTAATACAAAGAAACACGATGAAAGAGAACACAAGGAGGATGATGTTGAAATAGAGGAGGAAACAAAGGAATAAATTGATGGAGATGAGAAAAACAGTAAAAGGAAGAAGATAAGAAAAATAGAGAGGACAACTGCAGGAAAAGGAAAACCAACTAGCATATATGGCAAACCCCTCCTTGGAGGCCATCCAGTGTAGGATGCCAGCTAAATCCTATGCTCTTTACCTCAGAGAACAATGGTAACAATTTCAGATTTAAAAACTAGCACAAAGGGGCACCATGCCATTTCAAGACTGCAGACAGTTTATTGATCTTTGTGATCAAAGTGCACTAGAGGATAGGGCCAAAATGTACGAGTTTTACTTGCACAATATGGCCCTCATAGACATGAATATTTGGGATCCTAATGCAAAGCTAGGAGATCTACAATTAATGGTCTTGGCATCATGGATGAACCATGAGAAGTCAAGGGCTGCAGAGATGAAAAGAATATTGGCCAGAGAGCAAAATGAACCTCTTTTTCATTAGCGCTGAACAATCAAATCCCATGGACCTAATTAGCACCCATAATCTAATGGCAAATGATCCTCAACTGGCACCTCAATATCTTGCTGCCCAAGAGCAAGCAATTTCACATTTTGAAAATATGTTTAGGCTGCTAAGAGATGATAATACGCATGCCTAGTAAAGGAAATGGAACACACCGCCACACAGCTTGAAGATCAGAGAATATCACTCCTCTCAAAGGTTGAGAGAGGCACTCAATAGGAAACCTATGTATAAGAAATCAATGAAAAGGTTGAAGGTCAATTGGATAGGCCTAAAACTCAGTCCACCACTACTCCTAGGGATGCTAGAAGGGAGAAAAGAAGAAGAGGAAAAGAGGTAGTGGGAAGAAGTAGAAAGGAAAGCAATCTTCTATAAATAAGAAGAGGAGACCACAACAGAAGCATGAGATGTTAGAGAGGCTACCAGAGCCATGAAGGACATGGACATTGACTAAGTTGCTCAGAGGATGAGAAAAACTTTTAGTAGGGGGGTGATGATGAGCCTCATCATTAAGTAATTATATGGGCCTTAATTGTCCTTAATTCACCTCCTAGCTTAGTCAAACCAATTATTCCCACAACTGATTGCATACTTTTGATTATATTTTATTTATGAGATGAGTTAGAGTTGGATATTTTTCTTTGTGGTCTAATGTGCATGTAATGTAGGAATAAAGGATAAAAGCAAGGAAAAATGCAAGTATAAAGGATAAAAGCAAGGAATTATGGCAAAGACCTTTGTACAACTAGAATGTGACAAGGGAGAGTAATTATAGGAGGTAAATCCTCCTCATTTACTACCCCTCCATTTGAATATTCCTCCACCAGCTCGGAGTTCAAACAACCATCACTTTGAAGACTAGAAGACAACTTAGCAAGTGAAAAGGACAGAAACTAGTTTTTCTTGAGTTAGAGGCCAAGCCTCCCTAATGGGAAGGAAGTTGTTAGAGACTTCAGACATATAAATAGAGAGGTTTAGGACCCCAGTAGGATTCAGACTTTCATTGTAAAACTCTACTTTATCTATGAGCGACAAGAGACTTGTGACAATTGTTCTGTAATCCATGGTTTTCATAATGAGAATGAGCTCTATTTAAGTCAACTCTGAGTTAACTCAGAGGGTTGAAGCTCTTGGGTTAGGGCTTGTTGGGTCCCTATAATACTAGTGATTCCCCCATTAATATTGTAGTTGTATCCCTTATTAATATTATTGTGCCCCTATTGTCCCCATATTGTTATTACTGTGGCCCCATAGAATCCCTCTATTGTTATTTTTGTGCCTTTATATTATTATTGTTAGGTCGGCTTGGTTATATTGTGACCCCTTAGACTCCTATATATAGAAAGGAGAATTTGTCATTTGAATCATCCAAGAATTTTTCATTTGTGTAATGTAAAGGAGGTTGCCCCCTCGAATAGGTTGAATTATAAGGTGTTGATCTATCTTTTCTATCTTTTTGTGAGCTGGTTTCATAACATTTGGTATCATAGCTTTGGATTCTAGGGTTTCGTTGCTCCAAATAGGTCATCGTGGCATTTGCACTATAACTTTTTTCTAAGACGTTTCAAACGCTAAAAATAAAACCCATTTGGGCAGAAATCGTTTTGAACCTTGGGTCCAAATTTCAGAGCTTTTCACGCTATATTTGCAGACTCCTGAATTACATTCCAAATAGGTGACCTTGGGAAAATCGTCATAACTTTTGTTTTGAGCATCAGATTGCAATTTCATAAGAAGTTACAGAAAGAGGACGGACTGTAGTTTCCTATGTATATTTTTTAGACCCGAAGGTCAAAACAGTAACACATGGCACTTCATGCAATTTTGCTCTTCTGAAAAGGTATATAATCAGCTCATATTGGGAGATTGTGCATAACTCTTTCTTGGAGAATCTAAATTCAATTAGACTAGTGGCATTGGAAATAAGACGCAGAGGGCTACTACAGGTCACAATTTCAGAATTGGATGATCCGAAATTACAGAGATACGTTGGATTTAATATCGAGCTCCTACAAAGTGAAAAAAGGTGTGTAATTTTTTAATTTTGCATAAGATTGGTTTGAAAAATTAGTTTGAAAGAATTCAAAGGGAATAGTAAAGAACTATTAGCATTAATTAATGCTCCGAAGAAAAAAAATGGAAACACCTAGTAAGCAACCTGAAAGCTCTAGCATGACTCGTGAAAAAGAGGAAGAAATGTAACATGATATATCAAAATTACAAGACCAAGTACAACAAATTTCACTCTCACTAAAGGTAAATGAAACCAAGATGAATGACGTGGAAGCTAAGATGAATGACATGGATGCTAAGATGGAAGCTAAGATGAATGACATGGACGCTAAGATGGAAGCTAAGATGAATGGCATGGACGATAAGATGGAAGCTAAGATGAATGGCATGGACGATAAGATGGAAGAATTGAAGATAAATTTGAATAAGTTGCTACAAGAAATGATCACTAATGCTGAAAGGGTAGTAAAGGAAACTCATTATGCGAAAAAAATAAATGTTAATCATGATTTCATAGACTCTAATATTGGATTGAAGACCCACCATATTCCAAAAATCGATATGAGGAAGTTTGATGGCAAGGATCCCACAACATGGATACTACAGATGGAGCAATTTTTCAATCTCCATAATGTGCAAAACACACAAAAGGTACGTATTGCAACTTTATATTTGGAACCAAATCAATTTGTATGGTACTGATGGCTTTGCTCTCATAAACAAATTGTCACTTGGGCAATTTTTACGAAAGAATTGACAACACATTATGAGGATACAAAAAGCAACACCTTTTTTAGCCAATTGATAAGTCTCAAACAAAAGGGTTCAATGATTCAACACATTGAGGACTTCCAGAAATTGAACATAAGGGTAAAAGATATTCAAGAGGAGCATAGGATTGATGAGTTCATAAGGACTTTAAATGATAATATCGAACATGAGGTTCGCCTTTGGGAATCTGATTCATTGGAGAAGGCATTCAGGTTAGCAAGAAAAATGGAAAGCAAAATTATGGCAACCACGAAGCCTACCACTAACAACTATAGAGATGGAAGTGTTGTTGGACCTAGCCTTCCACAACCTATAAGGTTGACACCAAAACAATTGGAAGAAACAAGAGCAAAAGGGCTTTGTTATAATTGTGATAGCAAATACACTAAAGTTCATAAGTGTGTCGATAATAAAATATTCTACATAGATTGTGCAGAGGAGGAAGAAAAGGAACAAGAAATGTCAAAAGAAGAGGATATATTCCAGAAACAAACTGTAGATAAAGAAGAAATGAATCTGACCATATCTTGTAATGCATTTGCTAGAATTACCACTCCTCAAACTATCAAGATAGAAGGACATATCAAGAAGAAAAAGGTAATAGTGTTGATTGATTCAGGAAGTACCCACAATTTTATTCATTGTAAGATAGCAAAAGAATTGAATTGCTTCCTATATCCAGCACTAGAGTGTCAAGTAATGGTTGCAAGTGGAGGAACCATAAATTGCTCTGGGAAGTCCCATAATATCAAGCTATCCATGGGAGAATATGTATTGAATAGCCCAGTGCTTTCCATTACAATGGGAGGCGCTGATGTTGTACTAGGAGTCCAATGGCTACAATCCTTGGGTACACTAGCTTTTAATTTTCAAGAACATTTCATGAAATTTTCTGCGGATGGAAAGGAAGTTGAATTAAGGGGTATTGCAGGGAAACCGAGAAATATAATCAGCTCTAACGGTATGGCAAAGCTTCTAAAAAAGGAACAACGAGGTGTAATTGCACAATTATGTTCACTAGATGTTTCCACATCGAAATCACCTATTTGTCCAAATCTCCAAAAAGTCTTGGACAATCATTCCAAGGTATTTGAGACTCCCAAAGGTCCCTCACTTATTTGTGATCAATATCATGCTATTCATTTGATTCCAGGAAGTGTTCCTCTAAACATCAGGCCGTACAGATATCCTTATGCCCAAAAGAGTGAAATTGAACGTATGGTTTCAGAAATGCTAGAGGATGGTATAATTCAACCTAGTCAAAGTTCTTTCTCTGCTCCAATAGTATTGGTGCACAAGAAGGATGGA